>JADRCD010031897.1:0-11989 GCA_019843815.1 Montemys delectorum
TCTGATCTGCAAAGGGAAAATGCAAATGGGAGTCCTGGAAATGATTCCCATACTGCTGGGAAATAGTCACCGTCTGGCCGGTCTGCTCTGTCCCACTCTTCTATCAATAATCCAGATGTAGGGGTAACTAACTACAGGAAGCAGTAGAATATACACTGTAGCCATCTCACCCTGCCCCTGGCTCCAGAGCCCCTTCTAACCCAGTCAAGTTGGATATGAGGTGATTTCTCACAGTAAATTTGTCATAAGCAAATAGAATAGCACAGATTCAGTTCAGGGATCATGATTGAATTCAGACATGGCCACTGTCCCAATGGACATGAAAGAGTGCCGTGTGGGAGAGAGTCTGACCTTTAGGTTGTCCCATCATCGTTATGGTTTCATTCAGCTGTGGTGCTACTTTGCCTACAGTGGCCCCTGAGCATGGGCTCCACATAAAGAAGTCTTCATGGAGACTCCAGGCCAACAAGAACCTCCAGTTTAAAATCATCCTGTCTTTGTTGTCTGCCGTAATATAGTCTCTGATTTAGACTCAAGCTTAGGGTGTCTGTATAAATTAAAGGTCTGGCTTTTCCAGGTTGCCCACTGAAAACCCACAGAAGGTCAAGCTCATTGGCCTCCCTGTGTGGGAACCTCACAGGGCTCACTGCTAGGTGGGAAGCTACAGGTTGTCAGCAGTTACTAGGGGAGAGGATGCCAGCCTTTGTCAGGCCTCTGGTAGATTGCCCATGCTGCAGTGGACAACTCAGACTGACTGACTCAGTAGGGGGCATGTGTGTGTGTGTGTGTGTGTGTGTGTGTGTGTGTGTGTGTGAGAGAGAGAGAGAGGGGGGGGGAGGGAGAGGGGTGGGTGGGGAAGGAACAGGGGAAAGGTTGGAGCAATGAAGACTAGACTTTGTCAAAATGCATTCATGTATGAGGAGTTGTAAAAAATTAGCCATAAAAAGACTTTCTAAAAGTAAGAAGTTGTATTCTTAAGCAAAATATTCTTATTTTTGGTGACTTATTCCAGCCAGCCAATCTGACTTCTGAGTTTGATCTTTTCAGTACGCACATTTTGTTGATAACATAGCATACCTATTAGTTTGGTTAAATGACAACCACAAACCCTCCCACAGAATAGGTGTTGACTTCTCACATGCTTGTCAGCTTAGCTGCATAGGCTTGGCCTGGCTCATTTGGCTGAACTTCTTCCTCTTGTGCTCTCTACTCCTCTGCATCACCATCATTTTATTTTTGTTAAAAGAATTTGCAGAGGCAATCCCAGCTCTACTATTTACTAGGTGAGACCTTGCACAGGGTTTAATCTAAGTATTTCTATATCTCTTCTTTGAAAAGAAGAATAAAACCAGTATATACCCTCACAGATGTATTAAGAATGTAATCATATAATCAAGGTAGAAAAGTTAAATCATGGATTTATTTCATGTTGTCCTTTTGTACAGTATATTTTCAACAGCATTGTACAGCACCTTGTCCTAGGGGCTCACTAAAATACAGATTATAGGCCCAACCCTTAAATATTTAGACTGGGATAGAAGAGGACAGTTTGCATTTCTGGCAAGAAAGATGCTCTAAGAATTCATTGAATGAGATTCTGGGTACACTGGTATCAGTTGGGTTCCCTGGAAGGCTAACCTACATACCTATTGACCATGTTATCTTGTTTCTTTGAAAATAATTCAAAGTACTGGTGTGTGTGTGTGTGTGTGTGTGTGTGTGTAAACACACACACATATATGATTAGCCTTTAGAAAAATAAACATAGGATGTGGGGATGTAGCTCAGTTGATAAAGTGATTGCCTAGAATACACGAGGCCCTGGACTTGATCCCTAACACTGCAGAAGCCAGATGTGGTGGTACACATCTGTGATTCTAGCACTTGGGAGGAAGAAGCCAGAGGATCAGAAGTTCATAGTCATCCTCAGCTATATAGTGAGTTCCAAGGAAGGAAAGTTAGACTTTTGAGATCTAAACCATTTGTCCTTCACTCTCTCCCTTTCTTCTTCCCACCCTTCCGTTCGTCCTTCTTCCATCTACCCATCTGGTATGTGTGCCTGAATGGAGCCCAAGTCTTCTTGTTGAGACATCTCAAGTTCTAGAGGTGTAGATTGCAGACACTGATACCTTGATATCATGCAGATGAAGCCATGTTCTGTCTGTGCCTTGAGTTTTCATACCTGAAGGTGGGTTAGAGTGCTCCAGAAGTTGTCCCACTGATCTCAACTCCAACCCCCTTCCCCATTTTTAGGCATCACAGCCTCAGAGTTTATCACAAGTATTTACACCACTGTATCTCTTTCTCCTTTTCTATTCTTTTATCCCGTTGTAAGACTTCATTCTTCCCTTGTTGTCACTTGTTTCCTGTATGGGGCGTCCCCACCCAGCCTGTCCCTGCTCATAGCAGTGTGTCCTCTTACACATTCTGACTGTCTCTTTATGGAACAGCTTCTGTGTACTGTATGGTAAGTAAGCCCATTCCATCTCTGGTTGCGTTTGACTTCTGACATCCCTGTGAACTAATACATACCATATTGCCTTCCTGATGAAGATGGATGTCTTAACCAAACCAGCTCTTCCTCACTCAGCAGCTCACTGTCCTCTATGGCAAGGATAAGAATCTTGGTAACTGTGCTGGTTTACTGGGGCTACTGTCAGGAAGTCCTCCCAGGAGGCTGCCTTTACAGAGACGTTCAGGGTGGAGGAAGTCTGAGGGAGGTGTTGGCAGGGCCATGCCTCCCTGGAAGCCTATGGGGAATGGGTCTTTCTTTTCCTCTCCTCACTCTAGTGATTGGCCCACAACCCTTGGCATTCCATGATTTAGAAATGCCTCCCTGTGTTAGGGTGGAAGCATTTCTTGGTGACGTATCTGGTCCTTGTGCCTCCTATGGAAGAGGATATAGGGCGATGGCAACGGAAGATGCTGGGAGGGGAGAAGAAAGGGCCCAAACGACAGCACACGAGGAAGATTACTTTTATATTTTATTTATTATTTTATATTTTCACATAAGTTATTTTATATTCCCTATTAAAAAAAAAAGGCCCAAGGAAGTGAAAGCCAATATAACTCTTAACAATCCACCTCTCTTCTACCTCAACAGGACTTGGTAGCGTTTAGGTTCTGCTATTTGAGAAAGTGTAGACACTGGGTAAGTGAAGGGAAGGCTGAGCTCACAAGCGACTCTGGGTTCAGTTGCTGATCTTAGGCATCCGTCTTAAAGAGCATAAGTGCTAGAGAGACAGCTCAGCAGCTGGGAGCATTGGCTGTGCTTCTAGAGGACCCAGGCTCTGTTTCTAGCACCCATGCAGTGGCTCACAACCATCTGTAATTCCAGTTTCAGGAGATCTGATGACCTCTTCCAGCCTCTCTGGGCACTGTGTGTATACAATGAGTAGACAGTCAGGCAGGTAAAACACCTATACACATAAAATAATAAAACTGAAAAATGTAAACAGAGCAGCTTCTTAGGGCTTGGAGCATTGTGGGACCCAGCATTTCAGCCGTGCCTGCAGGGAGGAAGGAGGGGGAAGAACGACCTTCACTGTGGGTACCCAGACACCAGCGGGGCCCAGCTCCTCTATTTCTGGAGTTGTCTGGAGGGAAAGGGATAGGTGCCTTCTCCTCAGGAGACTGTCACGGAGAGGAAGTCTTAAAGCCCCGTCATCTTGGAAGAAGAGAGTTCAGTACTGGCCTTTGGTACTGTAGGGCCTCAATGCTTAGTTACTGAGTAACTAAGTTACCACTAGATGTTTTACAGACAGAGAACCCGACAGTGCCTCCTCCTTGACCTCCCATGAGAACACAAAGGAACAGAACAGTGGGAAGTCACACTACCATTTTAATATGACTTTCTGGAGTTGTTAGGGACAGAGCCTAGCTCCTGTTATCCATCCCATGTGGGTTGGCTCGCCCATCCTTAGTATGCCAACTAAGGCAAAGGTCATTCAGTGTGGCCACGAAAAGGAACAAATAAAGAGTTCTAGTGAACTTGTCTTCCTACGTCCATCTTTGAGGTCCTAGACAAGGTTTAGGTTTAAATAGAAGGTAAGAGGGATACATAGCTAAGTATTTCCGGTTAAGGCTCAATTCTACCCATAACTGTCTCAGCTCCAGTCTGTCCTGCAAGGCGATTGGATGGGTTGTCAGGACTGTGTGAAACAAGTTTATCTTCTGTCTGGCCCCAGGTTTCAGAGACACACTTTCCTTCTCCTGGCGTGAGATCCTGGGGGAATTTGTTCCAGTCGTCTGGTAGGCAAAGGCAGGGTACAAGCGACAGTTCCTAGAAAGTACTCACTCCTGCCATTGTAGCTACATTGACACTCTTTGATTGGCTGGGCTGGGCATGCGGTTCATCCTGAAGGTAATGCTCCTCCTCTGGCAGTGCTAATCACTCTGCCAGAAGCAAGTGCACAGGGTGAATGCAGTCCCTTCCCAGGCCTCCGAAGAACTGCCTCTCTGAAAAGCAGAGTGGGGGAAAATAAGTACAGATATGTTCGAAGAACAGCACAGAGGACGAGAGACACACTTCTGAGAAATAGGTGTGGCAGGATCTGGAGGGCCTTCCAAGCCATGTTCTACTATTCCTTATAGCCCCCTTCATGTCAAAACTGTGAAAGCAGGCAATTTGGGGAGGACTTGGGAAGGGCTAGATGGATCATATGTCAGCTTTGTGAAGAAGTACACACCTCTGGTTTTTGTACTTCTGATGGTTGTCGAGAATATGAAAAGTTCTGTAGGAACTGTGGCGAGCAGGTGTTTCTACTGCTCAGCGTGGGGGAGACTAGACCACGAGCACACTCACCCATTAGCCCTAGGGGTTTTAAGTGAGAGTCAAGGCACCCAGTATAGCATAAGCCAGGGAGGTGTATAGTCACCTCATAAAGGGATTCTTAATGCTTACTGTGGGGAGGTTGAACAAAGCAGATGGAAATGCCCCTTAACTGAAGCCTGTCCTGGGCGATTTGACATTGCTCATTAGGTTACAGGCTTGGAGCACACCAGCTTCCTTCTGACTGCACACCTTCTGACTGCGTGTGACTGTCTGATATTATTTATCTTCTAGAAGGCAGCCAAGGTATGGTTCTAGCCTTCACTTTCTAAGAGGTGATGTTCTTGGGCAGTGGTAAACATTGCTACCAAGGAGAACAGGTTTCCAATCCTGGCTGACACTCATTGAGAGTTAGGGAGCAAGTTACTTAGTCTCTGGAGGTGCATCCTCACTATTAAGGTGGGTCCTGTTAGCACTTAGGGTGGTCGAGAACATTCAGTGACACAGAGAGGGAGGGAGGACGGTATCCTTCCCACAGAGCTGCTCGGTGTGTGTTGTCATTAATATTGCCCGTTCTGTACTTCCTGGACAGCCTTCTCCTCTCCCCCGGCTGACCTCTGTCTGACCTCTGCCCTTTCCCCTCTCTACAGCTACTGGCCTTCCTGCAAGGACTCTTCACTTTCTATCACCATGGATATGAGCTGGCCAAGGATTTCGGTGACTTTAAGACACAGTTGACCATCAGCATACAAAATGTGAGTGGGAGAAGGGACAGAAGAGGGAAACAGGAGAGGGTGTGTTTTGCTGCAGAGCTTCCGCTGTTGCGCTGGCATGAAGTGTGTGCGATGGGGTCCTGGCTGAGTTCAGAAGACAGTCAGGATCTAACATTTCCAGAATGCGAGATGGCTGAGGTCTAAGCACCATTTCTGCTCCCGGAAGCATTGCTGCTGGTTATGTGTGTGTTTTTCACAGCACTGTCAGGATTTCCTTTGGCAGTGGAAATTCTAGCTCAGCCCAGCCCCGCCTAGCTGCCTTCTGTGCAAGCAGCTGCCTGGCCACCCTCGGCCTTACGTGAGTGTCCAGGAGTGGGAAAGGGAGTTGATCTTGAGCTCAGATAATGTGTTCCTGTCCAGGTCTTAGCAAGACTGACAGGGTGTCTAAGTCAGTGTCCCCAAATGCAGTTGCCTCTCTGACTCAAACTTGGGACCTTTGAGGTGCAGAGTTGTGTAGGGTGTTTCGGCCATAAGTCATAAGGCGAGCTCTCTTCTCAAACTTTGTGATTGACCACAGGTCTCAAGGTACTCCGGTGTAGGAGTTAGATCCAGGTATATCTGCATGGCTTCTACTTCGTGGCCTGTAGAAGTCTGGAGCTCACATGGTTCTTTGTTGACTTGGAGAACAGGAAGTTGAAGTGTGTCAGAAATGGTTTCATGAAGCATAATCCCACCCCCTTTGTCAGGTGATGAAATGCAAGTGCCCATACATGCTAGGCAAGCTGCACTGCCGTCCTAGGGGTCTTCTGAGGGCAGGCTCTGAAACAGAGACTCACAGGCAGTAAGGAACTCAGTGCTTCTGAGAGGCTGAGCATGGAGTGTGGTGGGCCACCGGGCCATGATGCAGCTGCACTGGAGGCTTTAGGCTGTGCCTCTGGGATTCTGAGTGGGCCTGGGTAGAAGTCAGGGGTTTCAGATTGCTGTTATTGAGGGAAAGAACTAGAAAACCAATAGCACCCCTTTTATGAGGCTGCCATCTGTAAGCTACATTTCCTGCAACTGGAACAGTAAGGACCATAATGCTAAAGATGGGGCAATGGGTGTGCCACCTGAGTCTCGCTGTTCTGGAATGCTTATTTAAATGCCCTCTCCTGGTCTGAGAGTCACCACTTGCTCTTCAGGAGATAGGCTGGGTGTTTGCATGCTTTCTAAGTTTCCTTGATGACCTTGTGGTTGCTAGAGTTTGAGTCATTCAGGTATGGAACTGTAAAGAAAGATATACTTTTCTAAGTAAATATTTGCCCACTTCCTGGACCATTCAATGCCCCTTATTTGCTTTTCGATCTAAGGCTGATCTTCTGAATTATTAAGAGATTTCAGTTTCTCTTCATTTGGTCATTTGAGTCATTCCTTTCACCGCAGACAAGAAACCGCTTTGAAGGAACCAGGTCTGAAGTGGAATCGCTGATGAAGAAGATGAAGGAAAACCCCTTTGAGCACAAGACCATCAGCCCGTACACCATGGAAGGGTACCTGTATGTGCAGGAGAAGCGTAAGTGTGCTCACTGCCATAGTGGGCTGCACTCACAGCCTGGGGCAGGCATTGCTTCTGGAGGTGCCTGAAGATCTATGTCCACAATCTTTTACATTTCCAAGTGATAAGTTCTGTTTCCTCTGTGCTAGGGTTTCTTTCTAGTATTGCTGTCCTTTTGAACCTCTCTGCCTCAGTGTGCTTGTGCACCCCACCCTGACCACATGGGCATAGGAGAGCTTCAGACCATACCTCCTCGGGTGCCTTTGGTTTTGGTGATTCTGCTTTCATTTGAGAAGAATCATGATTTGGGCTCTCTTCTTAATTCCTCTCACTCCAATACTTGGGTTTTATGCAAAGTCAAAACAGAAATGAAAGGCAGGAGGAAGGCCCATCTTCCTGTAATATAGTGAAGGGAAGAAGTGCCAGGGGCCTCTACTTGGATACAGTCTTTAGTTAAGCACTTACAGTTTGTACCTTAGGCCTCTGGGAAGGCATAGAGGGATGCTGGCCAGGGTGGCACCTCCAGGTGCCAGGAATAAGACATATTGAAAGTTTGTTTTTTATTTTTTTTCTTTAATGGTAGCCAACACCTCCCCTTCTTAACAGGATCTTGCTAAGTGGTCCAGGCTGACCTTGAACTCACAATCATCCTGAGTTCTCCTTCTGAGTTCTATAGTCATACCTCTACCTGTATGCCACCATGCATAGCTTTCCTCCCAACATGATCTTAGCAGGATGTATTACCTCTGATTTGTGCTGGTTTTGTGGTTTTTCTCTGTGGTCCTCTTAGGCAGTGGCTCCACTCCTGGAAGCTCCAGGTGGAGTAGCATAGAAACACTTGGAGACTGAAGTGGGGGTGGAAGTGCTGTCTACCGCAAGGGTTTTATATTCTTTATTCTTTCAGCAGTGAGCCTGACTAGGAAGTAGAAGTCACTTCATTTGTATGTTTCATTCCCTCCTTGCCCTGTGGGCGGACTCCCTCACTCCATCCCACTGCCCATTTTCGGAGGTAACTTAGAAAGGCTAACCCCGAGGATGTCAAGGATGTACTTCACTGTGCCCCTGGAATACAAAGGCTGTTACTGTTCTTCACGTGTGGGTTTGGAATCACTTTTGCACGACTTTGTTCAAACATTTCACACACCCTTTGACACTAATGTGTTGCTTTTTGTTAGAACTGTCTATTGGTTGCTACATTTTACTTCAAGCATTTCATTAGGATACAGTATAGTTCTGGAACTTAACTATTTTTGATAATTTCCAGCTTGCAGAAAACTTGCAAGAATGGTATAAAGCAAGCATGAATCCACCCAGATCTAGTTTCTCAGCACTTTGCTGCAATCATCCTGCTTCCTTTCTGTGTATGCGTGTGGAATGTGCACCACTCTCACAAACACTCAGGTTTTCCTGAGCTCTAATGCTCCATCATGGTTCCCATCAGTCCCCTGATGGTCTTTTTCCTCCCCATCCAGTCAAGACATTGTGTAGTCTCTCCACCGTGTGGCCACTGTTTTCCCTTTGTAACTAACCAGCATTCTATGGAGCCACTGCACAGTTATGTAAAAAATCGTTCCCTTTGCCGCATGTCCCTCCATAGAGTGTGATCCATTGATCCTTGCCTGGACTGAACTGTGGCTGTGATGGGGATTTCCCATTTTGACCCCTGTTGCCACGTTTATTATTTCTTTTACCCCATCCTTCTTATCTGTCCATCTGCACATCTGCCAGTCCATCTGCCCATCTCCATCTTTCCACTGCCAATAAAATCTTAAGATTCACATTTCACTCATAGGCTGTAATCCGTCACTTTACTTACCTTGACTTCCACACTGTCTAGGACAAAGCACTTCTGGAATCTTCCCATTGTGTAGTCACTGGAACTTCCCCAAGTTCTGAGAATGTTTGGTATTTTTAAAAATGCCTTTAATGACCCAGTGTAAATGCTAATGTATTGCTGTGTGTATGTGTACGTGTGTGTGGCAGGATATACATATATGCATGTATGTTGTCATGGGTATTTATGTGTGTCTGTACATGTGGTGGCCAGATATTAACCTCAGCTGGTGTTCCTTAGGCGACATTCTGTAACCTCAGTATTAAAAATGCACCCGTGCTACTGCCTGGTAGACCCTCTGTCTCAGAACTCCAAAATCTCTCCACCCAGCTCTCTAAGTTCCCATGGCTGGCCGTTGCCATGCCAGCCCCACACTTCCAAATTCCTGTGACTGGCTGGGGTGCCCCGCCCCCTTACCTTTTCTCTGGAACTCAGTTGAGTCACTCTGTAAAGGAAAACACCACAAAATCTTAGTTTAGAATCAAAACAAAGGCAACAGAATCACTGAGCGCAGCAACTAACATCCTAACATTGTAATCTGGTTTAAGTTACAAATCCTCCCATGGTGGATCCTGGTGGATCTACCACCTGAACTGCTACCTACATTTTTTTTCTTCCATCCTCTCCTGCTCACCAGCCAAATCTCTTCTCTCCTCCACCCCTTTCTCCAACCCAGAAGTTCTGCCTACTTGCCCAGTGATTGGTTCCTCGAAATCTTCATTCCTAAGGAAGGTTCACATGAAACCACCTGAGTACATGGCTCACTCCTAGTCCCAGGTAGCCCCTCTTGGGGAAGTGGAGTTAGCATCAAATTACAAACAGCACCAGGGTTATCCATAACAACATTCATAGTTTTTTTTGAGCAGGTTTTCTTGTTGGCCTGAAGTTCACTGAGTTTAACTATGCCCCACTAAACCTGGCTTTTTTAGAAAATGAAATTTTAATTAATTTTTAATGTGGGTTTCCGGGATCTGACTCAGGTCTCCATGTTTGCAAGACAAGCACTTTATCAACTCATCTGTCTCTTCAGCTCACTATGTTGCCTTTCAAGGTTACTAAATGATATCCAATACTTATATTTGGCAGTCATATTAAACTTTTAGTAACTATAAAGTGATTGCTCCCTCTATGTATATGGCATTGTTAATTTTGATCATTTTTTTTATTTTCTTAAAAACTCTAGGAGAGTTTACCTCTTTATTTCTCTTACCTTTTTTTATTATTTAAATTCACCTTATACCTCAAACATATTAATAACATTGATTATTTTGAGAATCAAATAATACATAAACATTTCTTCAACTTTTATATTCATATCCTTTCATACCCTAAAATATCATAAATGAATATTTAATAGTATCCATAACTGAGGACCCTATATCTAATGTTGAATACTAAATTGTTTCAAAGCACACAAAATATTCTTTGGGAGTTAAACATAGTAAAAGAGCATAAAATATTAAAAATGAATCATTAAGGAATATATTTAAAAAAAGAAATATATTCAAAAGCCCTTGTATGATGCCACCTGACATAGTGAGAGAGTATTTAAAACACATTATATACCTATGTACCTTATCTAACAATCAGTTTACTTAAAAAAGAGCATCAGTGTTTCTAAGAGAGGAATTATTTTATCAGTAAGTATATTTTAAATATTCCAAAGTAGCAGAAACTCTTTGAAGCTAAACATTAAGAAAATGCTGATTTTAAGCACAGTGACAAAAATTATCAATAATTCCATGATGTTTGTAGAACATGATTTTAATATTTTCAACTGTTGATATTCAACTAACAGAATTTTGATCATTTCTATTGTGTGATGTCTGTGAACATCTAAAACTAGTATCGATTGGAGTCCTGGTAGGCCAATGATGCCTTCATCCTCTAATAGCACTTTGTTCTTGAAAATAAAGGAATTGGCCAGGCACTGGGTTGGGTCTTGCTTTCTTTCCTGAGGAAGAATTTTGAGACAGATTGCATCTAGCCATTTAGTCACTTCCAGTCTGCATCACTAGTGTCTCTGAGGTTTCCATGTCTGCTTTTCAGATCTTTGTGAGTTCTGCTGAAGTAAAAATTAGGGGTTTGGAAGTAGGTCAGAACTCCTCAGGTTAGGCATTGGGCAGCTGTGTGGGAGGTATGATGTCATCATTTCTAAGAGCATTTCTGTGCTTTTTCCTCAGTCACCTCAGTCAGGAAGAGGATGGGAACTTCAAATGGAGACTGATGGTGGGAGCATGAATCCATTTTCCCAGGGAACCCATACTTCCCCTACATTTGAAGACCCACTGGGTGTAGCATTCCTGGGAGGTCGGGATCCTGTCTGTCTGTGTGGGGGAAAGCATTATTTTGGTTTCACTTTGAGCCTTGGGCTCAGATTTCTCTGTTTCAGTCTAGTTGTGTAGCATTACCCCTGAAACTGTGTTGGGGTGGACGAGAGCACTCCGGCTGAGCATTGCAGCCTATCTCTGTGATACAGCATTTAATAATGCGTGGTCCACAGTGGATGCGTGAAGATGGTTAATAGGCACTGTTCCCTTGCAGGTCACTTTGGGACTTCCTGGGTGAAGCACTACTGCACATACCAACGGGATTCCAAACAAATCACCATGGTTCCATTTGACCAAAAGTCAGGAGGAAAGGGGGTGAGTGCTCCATGAGAATGTCCTGCTTGGTTTGCTCAGTGAACAGATGACAGCCATGGTACATGGCTAAGAGTCCAGCATTTCACTGTAAAACTCTTGAATTTTTGTGCAGAAATTCTAGGAGGCCTATTGCCCTGAAAATGGTTACAATAACCGTTGGTAGCTTATTTACGTAACTGTAATTAAGAGTCCTTTATTTTACAGGTACACATTATTAAATGTGTTGCACATCAGTGACTTCCTAGAAAGTCGTGGTTGACTGACAACATTCAGTGAGACTGATTTATGCCTCTTCTGCTGGATCCCTTGGAGTTGCCAGTTTAGATAAACCAGTTATTTCTGTGTAACAAATTACTCCTAAACTTTGTAACTTTTAAAATCATACCAGATATATTAATAATTCTGCATAGCCTTTGTGGATCAGGAAGTTGGGGAACATTTGATGGGTAGGAGGGTGAAGCTCAGTTCAGTCTAGTAGTCGTAGGGAAGGAA
>JADRCD010031907.1:0-13104 GCA_019843815.1 Montemys delectorum
TGGGAGCTCCAGGGGTCTGGCCTGTTGACACTGTTGCTCCCTCGGTGGGACAGCAAAGCACCTCAGCTCCTTCAGTTTCTTCTACAACTCCTCCATCAGGGACCCCCGAGCTCATTCCAATGGTTAGCTGTGAGCTTCCATCTCTTTGTCAGGCGCTGGCAGAGCCTCTTAGGTGACAACTAAATCAGTCTTCCATCATCAAATAATTCCTGGCATTCACCATAATGTCCGTATTTGGTGGCTGTATATGGGATGGATCCCCAGGTTGGGCAGTCTCTGGATGGCCTTTCCTTCAGTTCCTGTTCCACATTTTGTCTCCATATTTCCTCCTGTGAGTATTTTGTTCACCCTTCTAAAAAGCACTGAAGCATCTACATTTTGGTCTTCCTTCTTCTTAGGCATCATGTGATCTGTGAATTGAATATTGGGTATTCTGAACTTTTGAGCTAATTGTCCACTTATCAGTGAGCACATACTGTGTTTGTTCATTTGTGACTGAGTCACCTCACTCAAGATGATATTCTCATATTTGCCACCAGAGGAATTGGATTTTGATAAGCCTTTCAAGATTAGTTTTTGGTTGTTGCACCCAGAGATTGAGTTAGCATTGTTTCTGAACTAAGTTTGTGTTGTGTTTTCCTTCATGCTGCAGATCGTTGAGGTTCAAGAGAGAAAAATACAGCAGCAAACATGGGTTTGCTTTAGGTGCTCCACAAAAGCTATGGGGGATTTGAAGCATGGGGTTGGCATGGTAGCAAATGCCAGTGGGAACCTAGAGAGATGGGTGGGAGATTGTGGAGTTCTCAGTCAGTCTCCACTAGATAAAAACAGGCCAGCCATTGCCTGCCATTGCATGGCAGACCAGGCCGCATGGGCAGAGACAAACACGAGGGAGCACTCTGGATCTATTTTTTTTTTATATTTCCCACAACATAGTAAAGTCTGTGTTACCATATTTTTAAATGTATATAATTTTGTTTTAATTTTTTATTGTATGTGTATCAGTGTTTTGCATACACATGTGTATATGCACCACCTGTGTGTATTGTGCCCTCAGAGGAAGAAGAGTTCATCAGTTTCTCCAGAACTGGAGTTACAGATGTTTGTGAGCTGCCATGTGTTGCTGGGAATCAAATCCAGGTCTCCTACAAGAACATGAAATGTTCTTTTTTTTAAATTGGATATTTTATTTATTTACATTCCAATTTTTATCCCCTTTCCCAAGTTTTCTTCCTGAAACCACCTATCCCATCCTCCTCCTCCTGCTTCTATGAGGTGTTCCCCCATGCACCCACTCCTGCTTCCCTACCCTAACATTCCCCTATACTGTGGCATCAAACCTTCACAGAACCAAGGGCCTCTCAGGGACAAGGCCATCCTCTAGTACATATGTAGCTGGAGCAATGGGTCCCTCCATGTGTACTCTTTGGTTGGTGGTTTAGTTCCTGGAAGCTCTGGCGGGTCCTGTTGGTTGATATTGTTGTTCTTCCTATGGGTTGCAAATCCCTTCAGCTCCCTCAGTCCTTTCTCTAACTCTTCCATTGGGGACCCCATGTTCAGTCCAATGGTTGGCTATGATCATCCACCTCTGTATTTGTCAGTCTCTGACAGAGCCTCTCAGGAGACAGCTATATCAGGCTCATGTCAGCAAGCACTTCTTGGCATCCACAATACTGTCTGGGTTTGGTGACTGTATATGGGATGGATCCCCAGGTCAGGCAGTCTCTGAATGGCCTTTCCTTCAGTCTCTACTCCACACTTTGTCTGAATATTTCCTCCCTTGAGTATGTTGTTGCCCCTTCTAAGAAGGACTGAAGCATCCACAGGTTGGTCTTCCTTATTCTGTGAATTGTATCTTAGGTATTCTGAGATTTGGAGCTAATATCCACTTTTCTGTGAGTACGTAACATGTTCTTTTGTGACTGGGTTACCTCACTGAGGATGATATTTTCTAATTCCATCCATTTGCCTAAGAATTTCAGGAATTCAATGTTTTTAATAGCTGACAAGTACTCCATTGTCACAGTGTACCACATTTTCTGTATCCATTCCTCTGTTGAAGAACATCTGGGTTGTTTCTACCTTCTGGGTATTATAAATAAGGCTCCTATAAACATAGTAGAGCATATGTCCTTATTATATGTTGGAGCATCTTTTGGGTATATGCCCATGAGTGGTATAGCTGGGTCCTCCGGTAGTACTATGTCCAATTTTCTGAAGAACCTCCAAACTGATTTCCAGAGTGGTTGTACCAGCTTGCAATCTCACCAGCAATGGAGGAGTGTTCCTCTTTCTCCACAACCTTGCTAGCATCTACTGTCACCTGAGCTTTTTATCCTAGCCATTCTGACTGATGTGAGGTGGAATGTCAGGGTTTTTTGATTTGCATTTCCCTGATGACTAAGGATGTTGAACATTTCTTTAGGTGCTTCTTGGCCATTCAATACTCCTCAATTGAGAATTCTCTGTTTAGCTCTGTACCCCATTTTTATTAGGGTTATTCAGTTCTCTAGAATCTAATTTCTTGAGTTATTTGAATATATTGAATATTAGTCCTCTATCAGATGTAGGATGGGAAAAGATCTTTTCCCAATCTATTGGGTGCCCTTTTTTCCTATTGATAGTATCTTTTGTCTTATAGAAGCTTTGCAACATTATGAGGTCCCATTTGTCAGTTCTTGATCTTAGAGCATAAACTATTGGTGTTCTGTTCAGAATATTTTCCACTGTGCCCATGTGCTCAAGGCTCTTCCCCACTTTCTCTTCTATTAGTTTCAGTGTATCTGTTTTTATGTGGAGGTCCTTGATTGACTTGGACTTGAGCTTTGTACAAGGAGATAGGAATGCATCAATTTGCATTATTCTACGTGTTGACCTCCATTTGAACCAACACCATTTGTTAAAAATGCTGTCATTTTCATTGGATATTTTTAGCTCCTTTGTCAAAGATCAAGTGACCATAGGTGCGTGGGTTCATTTCTGGGTCTTCAATTCTATTCTATTGATCTACTTACGTTTCACTGTGCCAATACCATGCAGTTTTTATCACAATTGCTCCATAGTACAGTTTGAGGTCAGGGATGGTGATTCCCAAGAAGTTGTTTTACTGTTGAGAATAGTTTTCTCTAGCGTGGATTTTTGTTATTCCAAGTGAATTTGCAAATTACTTTCTGACTCTGTCAAGAATTGAGTTGAAATTTTGATGGGGATTGCATTGAATCTTTAGACTGTTTTCAGCAAGATGGCCATTTTTACTATATTAATCCAACCAGTCCATGAGCATGGGAGATCTTTCCATCATCCATAATTTCTTTCTTCAGAAACTTGAAGTTCTTGTCATAAAGGTCTTTCACTTATTTGGTTAGATTCACACCAAGGTAGTTTATATTATTTGTGGCCATTGGGATGGGTGTCATTTCCCTAATTTTTTCTCAGACTGTTTATCCTTTGAGTAGAGGAAGGCCATTGATTTATTTGAGTTAATTTTATATCCAGCCACTTCCTTGAAGTTGTTTATCAGGTTAAGAAGTTTGCTGGTACTATTTTTGGGGTCACTTAAGTATACTATAATATCATTTGCAGACTTGAAATTTTGACTTCTTCCTTTCCAATTTTTATCCTTTTGACTTTTGTTGTCTAATTGCTCTGGCTAGGACTTTGAGTACTATATTGAATAGATAGGGAGAGTGTGGGCAGCCTAGTCTAGTCCCTGATTTTAATGTGATTGCTTCAAGTTTTTCTCCATTTATCTTGATGTTGGCTACTGCTGTCCTGTATATTTTACTATGTTTACATATGGGCCTTGAATTCCTGATCTTTGCAAGAATTTTATCAGGAAGAGGTGTTGAATTTTGCAAATTGTTTTCTTAGCACCTAATGAAATGATTATGTGTTTTTTTTTGAGTTTGTTTATATAGTGGATTAAGTTGATGTATTTTCATATATTGAACCATACCTGAATCCCTGGGATAAAGCCTACTTGATCTTGACAGATGATCATTTCGATGTGTTCTTGGTTTTCTTTGTAAGAATTTTATTAAATATTTTTGAATCAATATTAATAAGTGAAATTGCTCTGAAGTTCTCTTTCTTTGTTGGGTCTTTATGTGGTATAGGTATAAATATAATTGTGGTTTCATAGAACAAATTCAGTAGCGTTCCTTTCTATCTTGTGGAATAGTTTGAAGAGAATTGGTATTAGGTCTTCTTTGAAGGTCTGATAGAATTCTGCACTAAACCCATCTGTTCCTGTGCTTTTTTTCATTGCAAGACTTTTAATGACTGCTTCTATTTCTTTAGGGGTCATGTGACTATTTAAATGGCTTATCTGATCCTGATTTAACTTTGTTACCTGGTATCTGTCTTGAAAATTGTCCATTTCATCTAGATTTTCCAGTTTTGTTGAGTCTAGGCTTTAGTAGTAGGATCTGATGATTTTTCTTTTACTTCCTCAGTTTCTTTTCTCATTCCCTTTTCATTTCTGATATTGTTAATTTGGATACTGTCCCTGTGCCCTCTGGATAGTCTGACTAATGGTTTATCTATCTTGTTGATTTTCTCAGAGAACCACCTCATGATTTTGTTGTTTCTTTGTGTAGTTCTTTTTGTTTCTACTTGGTTGATCTCAGCCCTGAGTTTGATTATTTCCTGCCATCTACTCCTCCTTTTTGTTCTAGAGCTTTCAGATTTGCTGTCAAGCTGCTAGTGTATGCTCTCTCCAGTTTCTTTTGGGAGACGCTCAGCACTATGAGTTTTCCTCTTAGCACTGCTTTCATTGTTTACCATAAGTTTCGGTGTGTTGGGGGTTCATTTTCATTGAATTCTAAAATGTCTTCAATTTCTTTCTTTCTTCCTTGACCAAGTAATTGTTGAGTAAATACACATTCAGCTTCCACGTGTATGTGGGATTTCTGCTGTTTTTGTTGTTATTGAATACCTCCCTTAGTCTATGGTGATCTGATAGGATGCATGGGATTATTTCAATCTTTTTTTTTATCTGTTGAGTTCTGTTTTGTGACTGATTATATGGTCAATTTTGGAGAAGGTACCATGAGGTGCTAAGAAGAAGGTATATTCTTTTATTTTTAGAATGAAATGTTCTACAGATATTTGTTAAATTCATTTGGTTAGTTTCTGTTAGTTTCACTGTATCTCTGTTTAGTTTCTATTTCCATGACCTGTCCTTTGTTATGAGTAGGGTGTTGTAGTCTCCCACTAGTCTAGCTCTCTCCTGGTTGGAAATTTGGTGAGGAGATCAATGGGGCAGCCTTAGCTCTGGGACGTAGATGGAGACTGGATATGATTAATAAAAGGTAGTGCAATTTGTGCTTCAGTAAAGTTTCTTTTATGAATGTGCATTTGGAGAATGCATGTTCATAATTGAGCGTTATTCTTGGTAGATTTTTTTTTTCCTTTGGTGAGTATGAGGTATCCTTCCTTATCTTTTCTTGATAACTTTTGCTTGAAAGTTATTTGATAATAGGATGGCTACACCAGCTTGTTTCTTGGGACCATTTGCTTGGAAAATTGTTTTCCATCCCTCTACTCTGAGGTAGTGTCTGTCTTTGACACTGAAGTGTTTTCTGTATGCAAGAACATGCTGGGCCCTGTTTATGTATTCAGTCTGGTATTTCATTTTTTTTTTATGAAATTGGGGAATTGAGTCCATTGATGTTAAGAGATATTAAGGAAAAGTGATTGTTACTCCCTGTTATTTTTGCTGTTAGAGGTGGCAGTGTATTTGTGTGCTTATCTTCTTTTGGATTTATTGAAAGATTGCTTTCTTGCTTTTTCTAGCTTTTTCTAGGGTGTCGTTTCCCTCCTTATCTTGAAGTTTTAATCTGTTATCCTTTGTAGGGCTGCTATTATGAAAAGATATTTATAAATTTGGGTTTGTAATGGAATATCTTAGCTTCTCCATCTATGTTAATTGAGAATTTTGCTGGGTATAGTAGTCTGGGCTGACATTTGTGTTCTCTTAGGGTCTGTATGAGATCTGCCCAGGATCTTCAAGCTTTCATAGTCTGTGATGTGAAGTCTGACATAATTCAGATAGTTCCACTTTTATATGTTACTTGACCTTTTTAGCTTAGAGCTTTTAATATTCTTTGTTTTGTGCACTTGGTATTTTGATTATTATTTAATAAAAGGCCTCTATTTTCTGTTCCATTCTATATGGAATTTTGTAGACTTCTTATATGTCTATAGGCATCTCTTTCTTTAGATTAGGGAAGTTTTCTTCTATATTTTTTGAAGATATTTACTGGTACTTTAATTTGGGAATCTTCACTCTCTTCTATACCAATTATCCTTAGGTTTGTTCATCTCCATTATGTCCTGGATTTCCTGAATGTTGTGGGTTAGGAGATTTTTGCATTTTTCCATTTTCTCTGACTGTTTTATCAATGTCTTTTATGGTATCTTCTGTACCTGAGATTCTCTCTTCTATTTCTAATATTCTGTTGGTGATGATTGCATCTATGACTCCTGATCTCTTTTTCAGATTTTCTATCTCCAGGGTATTCTTTTTTTGTGATTTATTTATTGTTTCTATTTCCATTTACAGATCTTGAATGGTTTTGTTTAATTCCTTCACCTGTTTAGTTGTGTTTTCCTGTAATTCTTTAAGGGATTTTTGTATTTCTTCTTTAAGGGCCTCTACCTGTTTACCTGTGTTCTCTTGTATTTCTTTAAGGGAGTTATTTATGTCCTTCTTAAAGTCCTCTATCATTATCATTAGATATGATTGTAAATCAGAGTCTTGCTTTTCCAGTATTTTAGGTATCCAGGACTTGCTGTGGGAGAACTAGGTTCTGATGATGCCAAGTTGCCTTGCTTTCTCTTGCTTAGGTTCTTGTGCTTGCCTCTCACCATCTTGTTATCTCTGGTGTTTGTTGGTCTTACATTCTCTGACTGGAGCTTGAACCTCCTGTGGGCCTGTAAGCCTGTGATTTTAGGTGTGTCTGCACCTGTGGGGAGTCTAGCTCTCTCCTGGCTGGAAATTTGGTGAGGAGATCCATGGGACAGCCTTAGTTCTGGTACGTAGATGGAGACTGGATGTGATTAAGTGCTTTTAACCACTGATTTATCACTCCAGCCTCTAATTAACTATTGTTTTTATTGCTTATACTTCATTTTAAAAACTCCAGAACAATATTTCCCTCTTAAGTTCCTGTCAGACTCATTTTAAGAATTCTGATTTTCTTGAGGGTAGATGAATGGCTCATAGCTTAAGAGCAGGTACTGCTCTTTAGAGAACTGACATTTGGTTCTTAGCATCCAGGTTGGGTGGCTCACAACTGCCTGTAACTGTACCTCCAGGATATTTAACACTCTTTTCTGTCATCCACAAGTGAACATACATACATAGTGGCACATGCTCCTACACAAATACACATAAATAAAACTGAAATTATCTGTCAGTCACATCACTGCTTGTTGTGGTGACTGAGACTTTAAATCCTCAATCCAATCTTTTAAAAAAACTGTTAGTCTTGCTAGTGGAATTAAATACAGAGTAAGCATACAGCTAAATATTTCCTCTGCATATGAAGTGATGTCAGGAACGTTTTAAATACTTAATAGAATTAAACTCCCATAGATATACATACCTTGCTTCTAAACTAGATTATGAAACTAATATTAGGAGATAATAGGAGATTAATGAAATCACAATTGCTTGAGATGCTTTTCAATCTGTTGAAAGTCTATATATTGATATATGTATAGACCTATAGAAAAGTCCCTAGGTTTGCACAACCAATCCTCACACATTCTTTATCTAACACCACATTTTTAGGCAATTATGAATATTTGCTTTGCCTATGCAAGTAATTTCAAATGAAAACCAACTCCTAAATGCAAGCCGTTCCCAAGATGTACAAAATAGGATCTCAAATATTGCTCCTGTATCTAGCCAAACTTCATGCAGTGGCTTTTACATAAGGCTGCATGCTTCTGTCTCCCTCACTAGAAATATCCTTAGCACTCTGGAGAGCAGTAACAGTCTATTATTTATCTCTCTATCCCTTGCCTGCTATTCAGTGCCCAGCATATTGTAAATGTGCTCAGTGGGTGCGGAATAAATTTTTCCTTTTATGAGATTCAGTTTGCTATTGTGTTGTTGGTTTAGTATGGCTCTGTTACTGAAACAGATGCACCTTTTGGATGCCTAAGTTCTTTCGGTGAATACAGACTGGGAGAGATATAAAGTAGTAGCTGAGATGCTTAGACCTAGAATCTATGAGGATTATACCAGAGAGTATGTGGACACAGGAAACAGTTCTCATTCAAGAAAACAAAGGGCATTTGGTATTCTAAAGAAGCTTTAATTCTCTGGGTCTGGTGGTGCGAGGCTTGTTGTTCCTGTTACTAGAGAAGCTGAAGCAGGAGGATTGCAAATTAAAGTATTGCCTAGAGTCCATAAGAAATTGAAGATCAGGCTGGGAAATATTGCAAAATAAAAATTCAGAAAATGCTACAGTTGTAATTCAGTGGTAGAATACTTACCTATTATGTCTGTGTTCAATCTCCAAAATTGACAAGATAGTGATGTAATTAGCAGATTTTTAGTGTATATTAACTGTGGAAAAGGGTATTTTTCACCATGATGTGTGTGTGAGTGTGCGTGTGCGTGTGCGTGTGCGTGTGCGTGTGTGTGTGTGTGTGTGTGTGTGTGTATGTATGTGTGTATGTTTGTGTGTGTATTTGTGGGAGCTAGAGTAAAACTTTGAGTGCTGATCCTCAGGAAGTGTCCACTTTGTTTTCCGAGACTGTTTCTGACTAGCCCAGAGTTCACTGAGTAGGATAAGTTGGCTTTCCAGTAAACCTCAGAGACTCACCAGCTTCTACTGCCTCAGGGATGGAATTACAATCACGTACCACCATGCCTAGATGCTTTATTTGTATTCTAGGGACTAAACTCAAAACCTTGTGTTTGGGTAACAAGTACTTTATGAACAGAGTCATCTCCCCAGAATTCATCCTAATTTTATTTTATTTTATGTTATGTTATGTTATTTACATTCCTGTCATTGTCCCTCTTCTGTTTTCCCCTTCTACAGTTCCTCATCCCATTCTTCCTCCTCCTTGCCTCTGAATGGGTATTCCCCCATAATACCTCCCCCTTCCCTGGGGTTCAAGCCTCTCAATTATTAAGCACAGTTTTTCCCACTGAGGCCAGACCAGGTAGCCCTCTCTCTACTGTGTATGTGTCAGGGACCTAGTATCAGTTAGTATATGCTATTTTTTTCTAAAATTTTTGCTTTTTAATTATTCAGTGGTTATCAATTTTCCTAATGTTGTGACCCATTAATTCAGTTCTTCATGTTATGGTGACCACCAACCATAAAATTGTTTTCATTGTTACTTCCAAACTGTAATTTTGTTACTGTTATGAATGATAATGTGAATGTTTGTGTTTTCTGATGGTCCTTTGAGGACCGTGACCCACTGGTTGAGAATAGCTGAATTGCACATACTTGCACACATACACATCCTACTGGTTTCTTTTAGTGTTGCTCATATATGCATGTGTTTAAGTGTTTAGGACTGACAGTTTGGGATTTGATGATCTCTCAGGGATTCTTCCTCTGTCTGCAACCATAATTACCTGTACCTCTTTACCTAGAAGTGGGTTTTGTGAGATTTTCAAGCTTAAATTCTTGATGTAGAAATAAACTTTTTTAAAAGCTGGTAGCAGTACCAGTGTGTAGTAGGACCAGATTCTTAGCATTTAGTGTTTGGCTTGGCATGGGGGCAGTCTACGTGCTTTTTCTTTAGGCCATAGAATATGATATTGACATTCATATAGGAAAAGATTATTTGAGTTACCTAATATATATAAATGTAATTTTCACTTAAATCGAAGCAGATTGTGTTGTTTGCAACTCTCCTGAATAGACTTACAGATAATCTTCATTCAGTTTACTCAACAATCCAGTTTTACACTATTAAAAAATAGAAAAATATAGAATTAAATAAAAATTCAAGTTGGGAGTGGTGGTTCACTGTATTTGAAAAATGAAGCCAAGCAGATGACTTATAACTGCAATCCCAGAATTCAGAAGGCTGAGTCAGGAAGACCATGCTGAGTTCAAGGACGAAGTGGGCTACATAGTAAGTTTTAGGCCAGCATAAATTATCAAGTGAGACCCGGTTTCAATCCATCATTCAATAAACAAATTAGTGTGAATAGGTAAGTTGTGCCTTTAAAGTAGATTTCCCATGAAATGAATAATGAGTATAATATACTTCAAGAGGTCTTTTATTTCAACTTTGAATAAGTGTTCAAGTTCTATCACATTTCAGTGAATCATAAAATACTGCAAACCTTTTTAATGATTTTAATTTTTAAAAGAACACCAACAGTTACTAAATGAATTGTGAAAGTGAACACAGAAATTGGTGTCTCCTATTTTTTTTCTGTATATGTTGATGAATGGGGAGGAGAAAATGGCTACTACAGAGATCCCTGAAGCAGCCTAGGAACAGTTTGCTTTCTCTGAATTCTCTTGGCAATTCTCCCAATTATTTAAAGGTTTTTTTTTTCTAATCAGCTTGCCCATCACAGCTCCCCAGAAGAGCAGGCTCTGATCCTTTCAAGGATCCAGAGAGTATCTCTTTTCCCTAGAACTATCTGCCCCTATTTGTTTTCATTATTAGAACTGAAAACATGGAATCCCTAGTTGCCCTATGCAGAAAAGATGCTGCACCCTCCCATCCTTTCTGCCTGCAGACTTCTGAGCTCACACAGAAAGCTTTGCAAGATAAAGGAAGTGTCTTTCATGGATTCCTGTTAAGGGGCTTGGACACATTAATTTGAATTATTTCAGAAGCCTAGTCTTTCTGCCAATCAAAACGAATCACCCTTAGCTTATTTTTAACTAAATGATGGCTTTTTAGGTTCAGACACTCCTCAAGATTTCACCATTTCCACGATGCTTCCTCTCCATCTGAATGTTCACATAACATCATATTCTTGTTCCTGTCTTCACAATTTGCATGAACAAAAGATCTCCTAAAGAGCTGCAGTTAATTGTGGGAATTTATGTTTACCAATGTTCCTTGTCTGTTTTGCAAACTCACACTCAGCTCGGCAGCCCTATAAAGCTGCTTCTCCTCAGCAGATGTTTTCTCTGTCTGCCACTGGCTGTATTCTATGCTCTCCTCTTTCACAACTCAGCCCAGAAATGTGATTTCTCCTACTTCTTGTATAGCCCTGTCTACTAGCAACTCAGGGTTGTCTTCCTCCACCTACCACAGCTACAGTCTTGTAGTCTGTAGCTGAGCACCATGTTTGCAGCTGTGTGGCACACATTAGGGTGAAAATGGAGCCTATCTCTTTATTCACTGCAGTGCTATAATTTGAGTGTGTCCTCCAAAGCTTCACACATTGTCCTCTGTTGCAGTTTTTTCTGACTCCATAGCTCTTCACAGTTGGACATTAAAAGCAGTGAGGACTAAAGCCTTCATTTTTTTTTCTTTCCTGACATCATGTCCCTGTGCTTAAGCTCTTCTGTCACAGTAGGAGACAGTACCACTAGAAAAACTCAGTCAGCCAGTATGGTTGTCCTTGAGTAATATCTGACTCTTGCCTCTCTTCTTTATCTTTTGTGGATAATCCCAACATGCTGCTGCAGCACATTCCACTCTAATCCAGGCCCTGTAACACTGTCCTCACTGGTCAGCTCCCCTGGGGCCTTCATTGCACCACAAGTGTGTTTCAGTTGTGAGAAAATATTTGAGGGGCTAGAAATTAGACAGATCCCTCCCTGATAGGCATCTGGTATAATAATAGGGAGAGGCACCACAATCTTCTGGATTCTTTCTCATCCATTGGAGACAAAGTCAGCCTGAAACAAAGGACTAGTCCAACAAATTCAAGGACTGATCCAGGATACATTTACTCAAAGTTGTCGGTCTATTGGCTTCCTCATATTTGTTCACACTAAATCAGGAAGAAACAACCCTCAAAGACCCTTAAAAGCCTAAGCCCTCTAGGAGAGACCAGACTTTGGCTTCCTGCATTCCCTTGCTCTGCAAAGCACAGGATATTTTTCTCTGCATGCCTCCTGTGTATGTGTTTACTCATGTCAAATAAGTCTTTCTTCAATGATTAATTCTGTTTGCTGTGCCTGAGATTTTCCCTGCTGCTGACTGTGAGCTTGATATTTTTCCTGTCTTTTAATTCTTTAACTGGCACAGGAAATGAGCCCTATCAAAACCTGTAGTTTACAACTCAGTGAAAAAAAAATGCTTCTGGATATATATTCATTTGTCCATGTCGTCTGATGTCCACAGTGCTGTTTGTTTTACAAGGAGGAATAATTTCTTTCTTGTTTTTCTCCATATGGTTGTGTGATCAGATTCCTCTTCTGGAGGGAAGATATATAAGGTTCAAACACGGGAATAGTACAAGAAGGGATTATGTAACATGGGTCATAGTTCTGGGATCTGGGTGTCAAGTGACTAAGTAATTAACCAGTGACAACTTGCTATAAATTGTCTGGCACAGTGCTTGCCTCCGTGGCCTTGGTATGCTCCACTGCCCCGCTGCAGGTGGTGAACCTTCACCGGCCGGCTGTGGCAGAGCTAAAGGCATTGGAAAGGATGACTGGAGTCTTGCCAGAGGTCCGATACTCTGGGCTGCGGATTCGAGTGTCTGTCTGTGCGGTCTGTTACCAGGTGGGTGTCTGGCTGTGTGAAGCCACAGGATCGATCCCAGTCTAGGCAAGGAGCAGAGGGAGAAAGCTGCGGGGGTCCTTGACAAGTTCTAGTTCATTGAGAGTCCCAGGCCATGCTGGACACTGCTGAGGAGCTGAGAACAAATTGGGGGCCCCAGAGCAGCCCAGTCCACCCTGAGGCCAAAGGGAGGGAGGGGCAGGGGCAGGGAAGCAGCTGCCCAGTGGTTTGGGTGCAAGTGGGTACAGGGTGCAGGAGTTCTCGGTCTGGTCTCCTGGTTGCAAGCACGGGGCCCACACAGTGCCTCTAGTTGAAAGGAGGCAATGCATGGTTGTAAGATGTGTTATTAAAGAAAGGAGAAAGAAGAGATAGGAAGTAGGGGCTGGCCATCTCCACATGGCCATGTCGGCCACGTGGAGAGAT
>JADRCD010031912.1:0-13918 GCA_019843815.1 Montemys delectorum
CACACACACACACACACACACACACACACACACACACACAGAGCCATTCACACAAACATGATAAAATATATATATTTTAAAACCAGTAGTTAGCAGTAGATTCAAGATCTGATGACACATACTTTCTAACTGTGGCAGGGAGATTTATTCTATAACTATTCAGATAATATCTTATAGATATGAGATTATAAACATCATTTGTAAAATGGTGAACATTTGCAAAGTATTTCCATATTATCTGACATTTTATATCCTGACATGTTATAAAAAAGGAGATATATCTATTCCCATTCTACATATTCAGAAGGAGAAAGAAGTAAAGTACTTAAAGGTAATGAAGTGTGGTGATAGCCTCAGGAATAAAATCTACTTTTTCAGAATTTCTGTCCTGGAAATTCCACATGACCTCAAAACTCAGAACCTGACAATGGAATAGAAAGTTAAGTAGCCTATGTTCCTTTTGCCATTCAAGGAGTTTATATTATTTTAGGAGAAAAGGGACATGTGAGAGACATATATCCTTAGTCCACTATCTTAAATAGTATACCAATAGATAGCGTTGGCCTAAAAAATAATTTTTCTCTTTCCACACAAATCAATAACGACTTCTGGTAATCATGTCATTTATATAAATTGCCTTTATAATGTCTGTCTTAGTTGGGGTTATCATTGTGATAAAATGCTGTGACCAAAAGCAACGTGGGGGAGACAGGGTTGATTTAGTTTATGCATCCACACCACCGTTAGTCATTTTCAGGACAGGAACTCAAACAAGTCAGGAATCTAGGGACAAGACCTGATGAAGAGATCATGAAGGGGAGCTACTTACTGGCTTGCTGCTCCTGGCTTGCTCACTCTGCTTTCTTATAGAATCCAGGACCACCATCCCATGGATAACACCATCTACCTCACCCGTCAATCACTAATTTTAAAAATTCCCTACAGGCTGACATTCAGCCTCATCTTACCAAGGAATTTTCTCAATTAAGACTTCCCCCTTGCCAGTGATTCTAGCTTATGACATTGGCATGAAACTATCCAGCATAATGTTCACAGCCTTTAATGAAATAAATATACCTCTGGGAATGTTTGTTAAGAAAATTAACAAAAGTGTATGTAAAGGCTTATCTTAAAATGGTCATTGTGGCCTTGCATTTTAAAACTCAAAACAATCTAAATATTCTTTTTTTAATTAGATATTTTCTTTCTTTACATGTAAATTTCTCCTTTCCCAGTTTCCCCTCCAAAAAACAAACAAACAAAAACAGCAAGAACAAACCCCTGTTGCCTCCCCCTCCCCATGCCTGCCACCCCACCCTCTCCCACTTATTGGAACTGGTCCTCCTCTACACTGGAGAACAAAACCCTCAGAAAGGATCTATGGAGCTGAAGGGTTTGCAGCCCCTTAGGATGAACAACAATTACTAACTAGTACCCTCAGAGCTCCCAGGGACCCAACCACCAACCAAGGACTATACAGGGTGGGACTAAATATTCTTAAAGAGGAATTTCCTCTATAAATTGTGGTGTACCCACTAATGTGGATTACATATATTAATGGCATTTCATTCCTACTATAAGCGAGATATGGTGCTACAAGTCTTGTGAGGTTCAGACAGGGAGCTTAATGTAAATTTGAGGCCAGACGGGGCTATATAGCAACAACCTGGCTCAGAAAAAAACTATTGTTGTCAACTTCCTCCTTGTATATTAGTCCCTTCACCCCATCACACTCTTAATCTACAGTCTTTGCTTTCCATTATTAGATTTCTGTAACTCATAGTTACTTACATTTGTCTGTTTTAACTCAGGAAACATACCATCTAACATTCACTTTAAAGAAATGTAAAGCCATGCTTACATCAAAACATGCACACAGATGTTGGTACAAGATTTGCTTATGTTTACCAAACATTGAAAGTCATCTAAATGTCAGATTCAACAGCTAAGTGGCATATCCATTATCTATCCATAATGAAACATTATTTATCATTTAAAAGGAACAAATTGTTGATGCATAAAATGACACAGATGAATCTCAAATGCAAAGTGACAGGGACATAGCATACTATCTGCTGGGTTGTGGGTTGTTATTGTTGTTGTTGTTGCTATTGTTCATTTGGTTGGTTGAGTGGTTTTGCAGGAAGGAGTTGTAATATAATTGTCCCTTTCAGTGCTGAACACTCTGTATGAGATATTTTTTTATCACACTACCTGGAATAGTATAAAAATATAAAAGTATGGATTATTTATTTCTGAAATTTTGTATTCAATATTTTTGGACCACAGATAAATGTAAGTAACTATGAGTTACAGAAATCTAATAATAGAAAGCAAAAACTGTAGATTAAGAGTGTGATGGGGTAAAGGGACTAATATACAAGGAGGAAGTTGACAACAATAGAGACAACCATCATTGTCACTGAACTACAGTTCCAAATGCATGAACAGTAAGTGTTAATGTCATGTAAGAAAGCTTTGGGAAAGAGGTATGAGGTGAAGCAGGAAAGAAAAATCCTTGGATACAAAGGTTAAAAAAAATAGAAAATATATTTAATTAAAGAAAACAGGGATCCCCTAATGAGTGTTGAGGTGAACAACAAAAGAAAAAATTAAATCACCTGCTGAAGATGAAAGGAAAGCAGATGAATGGGATGGGACAAAATATTATATATAACAGGGGATATTTTTAAGGTTTTTTTTTAACATCCTGAGTCCTGTTTGTGTTGTCCATAGACTCATGGATATAGGATCATTCATTGGAGCATGGCAGAACTACTGAGGGGCCACACCCTTAATAAAAAACTGATTCTCCCTCCTGCATCTGCCATCAGCTGTCAATGGATCCTCAGTTTGGGGTGAGAGTTTGTGAGCTCCTCCTCTCCACACTACAATATTGCCTGGCTTGATCTTTTTGTTTTGTTTTTTAAAGCTTTTAACTGATTATTCATGAGTTTCACATCATGCTTCTCAGTCCCACTCATCTCCCTGTCCCCTCATATCTTTTATTACCTTGCAACATCCTCCTACCCCAATAAGAAAACAGAAGAGAGAGAGACAGAGACAGACAGAGACAGAGAGAGAAAAGAAAACATCTCACCGTGGAAGCTGTAGTATGTCACAGTGTGTCCCACAGGATACCCCTCTGTGCATACATCGTCACTTAGAAATGTTCATTACAATAAGTCATTGGTTTGGTTCAGGATCTCTGACTTCTGTGACACCATCAATATTTGATCCTCACTGGGACTCCTCTTAGTTTTATCCCCCTGTTCTTTCCCTGTGTCATGGAGATCCTTCAGATTTGGATCAGCAGGACTGACCCTTCCTCACTTCCCAACCATTCCCATATGAAATAGATTTTAGGACAGGCCATCTCAGAGCCCTGGATCTGGGCCTGGGTAATAGCAGATCACCCACCTGATCTCTCTTTTCTGCATCATCAGGATGAGCTCTCTAGCACTGCTCTGGCTAGGCCACCCAGTGCTACCTTCAGCAGGAGGCAAGGTGAGCTCTCCTGCTCTCATGCCCTCCTGGATTGCTCACCTGCACCCATGCTTCTAAAGCCAGTTCCACTGTGGTGCCCAGTCAAGGCACAAAGTCCTCTTTCTCAAGTGTTGCAGCATGTAAGGGACAGGTCCAGCTCACCAACTCTCATGACCCTGTGGGAAATTTTCCCAAATGCCACAGGCACGGAGGGGTTATTACCTCTGCACTTGAGCCACACCACAGCAGAAGAGTGGTAAGGTCAGCTCTTCCACACTCATGCCCTTAAGGTCAGCTCATGCACACCCAGCCATCAGAGTCAGCTCCACTGTACTGCCTGGGCAAGGTGGACGGCCCATAAGTACCATATCCAGTTATGGGCAGGGCCAGTTTGGTATAATCCCTGGACACCTACATGACCCCTGACAGCTGCCCCAACCAGGGACATCCCCATGTTCTCTAGTGGTAATGAGCCACAGACATCAACACCAAACACTGCCACTCCATAGCCATAGACTCAGACATAGTCCTCAGTGGCATTTCGGTCTAGGACCTCACTATAGCCCAAGGTGGCTGGTCTGGCCACTCACAACAGGCTAGTCCTTTCTACCCTCAAGTCTCTAGTTCCATCTTTCCTCACAATGCTCAAGATGTTCCACTTCTCTTTCTTTCCCATCTGACCACCAAATACTTACACATTGTGGTGGCTCCATCTGCAGGTTGGCCATGTAGTTGTCAGTCCCCTGGGTAAAATATTCATTATTATATATTATATTGTATCACGTTACTATATTTAGAACATGTTTTATTATTTTTTCTTTTTTTCTTTTTTTACACTCCAGATTTTATTCCCCTTCCTGGTCCATTCTCCAACTGTTTTACCTCCCATACATATCTCCTCCCTGCCACCCTGTCTCCAAGAGGATGTTTCCACCCACCTGCACCCCACCAGAACTCTAAACTCCCTGGGGCTTCTAGTTTCTTGAGGGTTAGGTGCATCTTCTCTGACTGAACTCAGACCCGACAATCCTCTGCTGTATATGTTCTAGGGGCTTCATATCAGCTGGTGTATGCTGCCTGGTTGGTGGTCCAGTTTTTGAGAGATCTCACAGATCCATGTTGAGACTGCTGGTCCTCCTACAGGGTCGCCCTCCTCTTCTTCCTCAGCTTCTTCCAGCCTTTCCCTAATTCAACTACAGGAGTCCCAGTCTTATGACCATTTGGATGTAAATATCTGCATCTGACTGCAACTGAAAGTTCATGTTGGGCCTCTCCGAGGGCAGCCATGCTAGGCTTCTGTCCGTAAGCACACCATAGCATCAGCAACAGTGTCAGGCCTTGGTGCCTCCCCTTGAGATGGATCCCAATTTGAGCCTGTCACTGGAACTTCTTTTCCTCAGTCTCTTCTCCATTTCCATCGCTGTAATTCTTTCAGACAGTAACAATTATGGGTCAGAGTTTTGACTGTGGGATAGCAATCCCATCTCTCTCTTACTTGATGCCATGTCTTTCTTCTTGAAAAAGGCTCTATAAGTTCCCTCTCCTCACTGTAGCTCATTTCATCTAAGGTCCCTCCCATTGAGCCCAAGAGTCTCTCACCTCCCAGGTCTCTGGTACATTTTGGAGGGTCTGTCCAACCTCCTACCTCCCAAGGTTGCCTGTTTCCATTCTTTCTGCTGGCCCTCAGGGCTTCAGTCCTTTTCCCCCACCCAATACTAGATCATGTTCCACTCTCCCCCCCCACAATCCCCTTTCCCTCCCAGGTCCCTCCCTCCCCTCTTGTGGTGGCTTTCTTCTCCCTTCCAAGTGGGACTGAAGCATCTTCTATAAGTCTTCTGCAGGCAATCGCAGCTGCATAAGTGTAGCGATTCTGTCATGTCCAGAAGACACTACTTTGTTCTCATCTTGGTGGGCTTCTAGCTCTAATAATCTTTTCTCTCCATCTTCCCCTGTGGTTCCTGGGCCTTGAAGGGAGGGAATATTATACAGTTATACCTTTTAGTGGTAAGTGCTATGCAGACACTTATTCTCTGAACTTTGACCCTTATAAATCTCAATACTAACCAGCATCCAATGCACAAAAAGAAAGCTTCTTTAATGAGGATGAGAGCAGTACTAATATATGTAGAAATACAAATTTTGAAGGCAGTTTGATATTAAATCACGTAGCCAAATACTAATACTAGTACTTCTAGTAGTAATAGTATCTCTAGGACCTATGAACTTCCTAGTTCATAATTACTTTTAGTACTGTTAGTTACTTTTCTGTTACTGTGATAAAACACTATTCCCAAACCAACTAACAAAGGGAAGTTTTTAATTTGGTTTAAGATTCCACAATAGCAAAGTGAAGACACGGTGGCAGGAACAGCTGAGAACTCATATCTCAAATCACAAGCAGGAGGAAAAGAACAAAATGTACAGGGCACGTGACATTTGAAACCTCAAAACCCACCCCTATTGACACATATTCTCTAACAAGGCCAGACCTCTTAATCCTTCCCAAACAGTTCCACCAATTAGAGGTCTAAGTATTTAAACATAAATCTATGACAGCCACTCTCATTCAAACTACCATACTAAACATGAATTCTTGGCCAGATTTATAGTGCCAGGCATGAATTTTTCTAGTGGAGTAGGCCTTAAATACAATCAGAAAGTTATTTGCTATCCTTTATTACATTCATGTTACTATTATACTTATATTATATATTTTGCACATTAAATAACATGCAATCCAGAGTACAAAAAAAGGAGTTTCCTTTCTCTTTCATGAATCATCTATTTGAACTCAGTTTGAATAGCATTCCAAAATTATGATCCTTTACTTATTTAAGAAAGTATCCTTAAATATGTTACTTTATTTGGCCTTCATGGTTTCATCTGAAAATGAAAATAATACCTACACAACAGTTTGCTGAATATCCAATGAGCTAGTTTTAGGTCATGTTTCAAGCATATAAGATAATTTCAATAACTCATATGCCTCCCCTGTATCCATGGCCTCTATATCAAGCATTCTCTACATAAGTACATTGCTCTGAAGGGCAAAACTTGCTTCTAAGGAATGAGAAAAATGTCATAAATGCCTGTAATATATAAATGGACATATATCATGTCTGTGGTATTTGGTATTAGAACTGTATGGACTCTAGAGTAGTTAGAAAATAAAAGTCTAGGAAGTATTGTGGGAAGAGAGTGGACAAAAGGTTAATAAACATTACTCATTCCATCAATGTAAAATGTACCCATAAAAGCACTACTAGAATTTGCATACTTCTAAACAGTGAAGTACCAGTGACTCATTGATTGGCCTTTGAAGTCTTTCTCTTTATTGTTTTTTTTTCCTTTTTCCTCCTTTATTTTTGGTGGCAGTTGGCAGTGAGTCCAACATATTGCATGTACTAGACAAGTCTCCTGCCACTAAGTTATATTCCTAATGCCTTTCTTTTAACTTATAAGTTAAATTTTCTGTTTTATCTCAAGTGAAAGCAACTCTTTTTTATATTTCTCTTCTTTTTCCCACATTGTTTTGGCTTTGTTTTGACCCAACCATGTTATCTCAAGCTCCAAGAAAAGTCAAAAGGTTAACAATTGCATTTGAATTGGAATTCCAGAGAGTGCTCTTTGGCATGGTTCATAACATTAGCATTCTTTTTAATTTTCTAGTTAAGCCCCTCTGTCAATTAAAATATGGTTTTACACTGGGGTGCATCTCTTGGCACATTGTGTTCATCATGCATCAAAAGATATCAAAATAGTGTGGCCCATGTTTGTGATTTTCAAATCACCTTGGGCACAATATTGAATCATGGCACCTCAAGGGAGTAAAACATTTGAAGGTAGAATTGCTATTCTTTCTTGTTTTTAATAACATGCTGCATCTATAACACAGGGAGAAATTCAGAGGTTGACTTTGAAATAAATAAATTCATGTGTAGTTTACTATTTAAATTCAGTAGACAATACCCCATGGTGCTGGTGCTGTATGATAATGAATGATTTTTCCACCAGAAAATGTGGATTACCAATCCCCATCGGAATTACACATAGTAGTTATAGAAACATCTGTATAATAAAATGGTAAAGGACAGCCTGGTGTCATATAAAAACTATTTGCCAATAAATCTGCTTCTGATGGGCTACTAAAAATGGACACATCAGGCATAAAATGTCTTTGTGTGTGTGTGTGTGTGTGTGTGTGTGTGTGTGTGTATTATGCCAGCCAGCTTTGCAAAGGATGACTGGCTTCCACTGGTGCACTGAGATAAGAAACAGCTGTAGTTGGCATCAGCAGTACTGCAAGAAATGAAATGATAATTCTGGAGGGTACACATATGAGAGTTACCCCATATTTGATTGAGGTTTGAATAGATGTGAGGCCAGAATCATCTAGTAGCTCTGAATGAAACTGCCAACATCCCTTTAGCATTCTCTCTTCAGAGGAATGCCAAATCCAGTCCTATAGAAACATCATTCAACTGTATTATTTCTACAGCAACCACTTCAGTCCAGTTTCTAGTGGTGATGGAGCAAAGAAGGAATGGGAGGAGGCTATTGACTTTTCTTGTTTTTAATTGCATAAAAAGCATTTTAGGGATTCAAACTATGACTGAAAAATAGTTACTTGGGTGAATTAATAAACAATGAGTGAAAGGGGAAACATCCTTCATGGATGAAAAGTGCACTGAATCTCACCATGAGACCTATTCGATTGGTCTACATAAAAACAAAAGAATTTTGTATTGTTTATGTTTTAAGAAGAAACGATTAACAACGAAGAAGTGTAAGTAGGAAATAGTAAGAAGTTCTTACTGGGGTGAGAGTGATGGATTAATATTTGAGAGCACAGATCTGAGTTCAATTTTGAGTCTCTACATGTTAGCTCACAACTGTCTGTAACTCCAGTTGCAGAGACTACCCACCTCTAGCATTCATGGGCATCAAGCATACACATGGTGCAGACATGTGTACAAGCAAACCACCCAGCCCCATACAATTTTTTAAAGTATTTTAATGTTCTTATTTAACTGGAACTTAGATTTCTTTTTTCTTTGAAAACACTTTTCCAATTATTTAATAAGCATATTTTAATAATTTCTCTGGCACATACATGATTCTTTTTTATCTTAATGTTGGACAATGCAAAGTGAATCGTAGACATTTTAAGGAGATCTGACTGTTAGCTCTGTTGCATACTGTGGATTCTCTTGCAGATTATGCAGTTGATGATTCCTTCTTCCTTTTGGCTTTTTGATAGCACGTATTTTTATGTAGCCCAGGCTGGCCACCATCTTCTCACCTCTTTGGGCATAGCAAGTCACTTAGCCAAGCTGCATAGCATATAGAACCATCCCCACAACACTTTCCTCTAAGAGATGCCTAAGAATAGTCTAGAAGGCCAAGCAGTGGTGGTGCATGCCTTTAATCCCAGCACTTGGGAGGCAAAGGCAGGGGGATTTCTGAGTTCAAGGCCAGCCTGGTCTACAGAGTGGGGTCCAGGACAGCCAGGCCTACATAGAAAAACTCTGTCTCAAAAAAATAATGGTCTAGAAAAACAAACAACTTTCTGTGACAGGAGGGCATACTTTGTCCTCAGAGTAAGAAAAAAACTCTGATACATTAAAATGATAACTAGGAAAAATGATGAGAGAAATTATGATGCCTTAATCCTTGGAGTCCTTTAAGGAATAGTCTTTCCTTTTGTCAGTGTAACCATTCGTAGCCTCCCAGCCAGCAAGAGTGGGGCCACCAAATGCTATCTAGAGTTCTGCTCTTCCTTATATACACACACTACACAATTTTCAAGAAGATTCTTTAAGCAGTCCAGAGGTGGAATCACTACCTCTCCATTATGCTTCCTTACCAGAGTAGGCTTGGATTGGTAGAATCTCATAACATCACATTTGATCAGGTAGGGTGGGAAAGCTAAGCCATGTTTTGAAATAAGATATTATTTATAGTATAAACCAATAAGGGTCAAAGAGCTGTATCCTAGAGACAAAAAAAAAAGCGGGGAGGGGGGCAAGAAGGCAGTGAGAATGGCAAAGGCAAGGTGGAAAGGCAAGAAGAGGAGGCAAGGTGAAGAAAAATGAAAGAATATACAAAGGACAGAAAAATGGAAGACTGGGGAGTACTTCAAAGCAGCAGCTAAGTGTTTTTTCTCTCTCCATTATGGATTTCTGTCTGCCAAAAGGATAAAAGCATAATTACTTGCTAAATACAAATCCATTTCTTATATCATTTAAATGACACATCTCCAAGGGACAAAGCCTGGTTAAAGGTTGGGTAATGCAATCCCTCTATTACACTATATAAAACAAAGAAGCTGGAGTTTCATTACTCTTAAATTGTCTGGCATGGGGAAAGTTAACTTTTATTAGAAGCTGTTCTTTACAGTGTAGTCAAGGATATATTAGCTTTGACGTTTTCTTACATCTCAATACACTGTGAAGTGAATTTACTGCGAGACTAATTTAGAAGGGAAATTTTCAGTGAAGGAAATAATAGCATCAGCTGTGCTTCCAATTATTAGTGGGATGAAGATTCAGAAAAAAGCACGCACCCATAGAATTGCTAGATGTGAATAAGAATGCTTCTTACATTTCTATTTCAGATGGTGCTCCATGTTCTGTTTTTTTTTTTTTTCTGTACTGAATATTGAACCCAGAATGTATATTTCTTGAAATTTATTGAAGAGGAAGTTTGCACAGGATTTTTTTTTATCTTCAGGAAAAAAAATCAAACATAAGCGGTACAAAAAAAGATACTTTTAGTGGATCAGCTTTAGTAAAGGAGAGAACCCCACAACTTAAGCACTAAGAAAGCTAGTACTGATACCACATACCTGTAACCCCAGCTACTCATGGAGCTAAAGAAGGGGAAATGATAAGTTCAAGGTCAGTCTAAGATACAGAGTGAGGCCTCACCTTTTTTTTTAAAAAAATGGACATTTTAAAGATAATTAGTTTGACTTATGCATAATAAAGTCATTGAATGAACTCTAAATACAGATAGTATACATATATGTGACCTCAAAGACTGTGCATAAAATCCTATTATCCTTTGCTATCATCAGGGGTCATTCTGTCACCTTTGGTTGTCTCTTCCACTAATATGGTAAACAACTGCCATTTTGAAGTATCTAATTAAGTATGTAATTGGTAAATGAATTTGGATCCTCTTTAACCAAATAAAAATAAATATACCAGATTGATAAGCATAGTACCTTGATTTGATGGTGTGCAATTCAAATATAATGTATCACAAGAGGATATTTCATTTGATAAATGAATAAAATTCCGCCAGTCAAATAATAAAATATTGAAAATTAATAACAGGAATTATTATAAGGCAAACACTCTATGGAGTAGAGCTGTCAGTTTGTTCATCCTTTTGTACTTCTTGTATAGGTTTAGCAGTAGAAAGATCCCCCAGACCTTTGCATTGGGTTAGTCCATCCTGTTTTCATGGGCAACTGAGCAAGCAGACCAGTATCAGTATAAAATTGTAATTCTAGAGATTAATGTTGTCTTTCCTGTTTACCATGAATCTGACCTCCTTGTTTTTCTTTTCTTTTTTTCCTTTTTGCAGCTTCAGTCCAGGGTCCCTGGGAAAGAGCCATCTCACCAAACAAAGTGCCCTACTATATCAAGTAAGTCAAAAGCATTTATGAACCTAATCTGTATGTTCACAAATGAATTTCTTTTTAAAAGTCATTATCCTCATCTACAATATCTATTTCTTTTTACTCCTGAGGAAGCATAGATAATAAATTCATGCTGAAGTTAGTTCTGTAAATTTGTTGATGTATTATGAAATAATTTTTATGAACAATACATTTTATACAGCATATATGGTGTGTTTTGGTGGGGTGTGAGCAGAATTTTTACAGTAAAGCAAAAATATCCAGGTAATATCATTGATAGTAGGAGTGAATATTTGACAGGAAAATATTATATATGTATGTGTTTCTGCATTTCTTCTTCAGAGGTGAAAGATCTATCGAGTGATATTTACACAAACTGTTTAAATGAATTACATGTCATATAACCCATAGGCAGACAATCCAGAATTTGTGGAGCTGAGGTGCTCATTCTCAACATGTAGCTCTTAGACTTAGTTACCTAATAATAGCATCAGAGTGGAACTCTTTTTTTCTGGGACCATTTGTAACAGTCAAAGGAAAAGAGTCAAAGGATAGGTGTTTTATGAAACATAAATTATGATATATTAACTTGACATGGAGGAAAAAGGATATTGAGTTATTATGATGCTTTAATACTCTCTCATCAATCATGCAAGAATATGACTTAAATCTAACTTTGAATTGGCTCCCCCAACAACAATTAGAAGGAACAGAGTTTATGAAATAGTCTTCAGTAGCAACTAATGTCTTTGAACTTTCTTTTGGCATGAATCTGAATACAAATAGTAACTGTTTTCCCAGTTATTCAGCCTGCCATCTTTCATTGAGTCTGTTTTTATTCTTCTGCTACCCATCAATTCTTCATAATTTAGTTCCAAAGAAATCACTGCAGTCCTATATCTTCATTACTTCAGTTCTCAAGAAACATTTCATGCCTCTATTTTGTTAACTCAAAAAAATGAGGATGAAGGGACTTTAGGGGCTCTCCAAAGCAAGGCATATTCTTTAGGAATATGGCTTACTTTTTATTTTTTTGAATTTTCCCAAATGAGATTTTTTTTGATTTTTTTTTAAAAAAAAACCCTCCTTTTATATGTTGTAATCCTACTTTTAAGTTTTCTTCTTTTCCAAAACACTTTCATTATATTTATATTGGATTCATTCATTTCATGACTCAAAATTACATATTTTAAACACCAATTTAAGGTATTTTATTCAGCAATATATAGACTTAAACATGCATATGTACTTTATGGAATCTTTCATTTAAACACTTCGTAGTGATTTCCTATATCAATGTCTTTGTCAGTACAGATTTCATTTCAGATTAAGATATTGAAGACTTAAAGTAAAGCTCCCAATTTTATCCATTTCCCTTATGAGTTGCAATAACAGGTTTTTTTCTACCTTTGTGCATGATGGTTTAGAACTATCTGAAAACCACTATTATGCAATGATTCTCTGAATGACTGTGTAGAGTTCATTAACAGTCTCACACAGATTTCTACTATCCTCTCCTTTGTGTTTCTCGATTGAGGTGGTTCTCAACCTGTGGGTCGTGATCCCCTGGGGGGTCACACATCAGATGTTCAAAATATCAGATATTTACATTACAATTCATATCAGGAGCAAAAATAAAAAACTATGGAGTAGCAACAAAAATAATTTTACTATTGGGGTTCAACACAGCATGAGGAACTATATTAAAGGGTCTCAGCGTTAGGAAGGTTGAGAACCATTGCTCTAGTGTTGAATCTAATAAAAGACATCCCTGTAGCTTGCTATAGGGCAGTAGAAATTAATTCAGCCATCCACAATTTAAAATAGACAATTTAAAAATTGTAACTCCCCCATTTTGCAATAAGTTGGTCTCTGCTGTTTCTCAGTGCAAGTAGAGAGCATTTATCTAGTACTTGCTTACACCATGAAGGATGACTGTGGTCATGGAAATACAAATTCTATCCCTGGCTTGGATATTACTTAAATATGTGGTCATGGGCAGATCATTAACCTATATCAACCTTAACTTCTCATTTATAAAATACAGTGCCAATTTAAATAGTATCTAAGAACCTTTTCAGCTATCAGAATCAGTGAGTTGAGTCACTTGATGGGCATGTTAAACTCCGAATACTAAAATCTGAACTTATTTTCAAAAATTTTATTTTTAGTTTCAAATTCATCATTTTACTCACCAACACATGCTAGCTTAGTTTTGTTGGCTGGGCTTATGGCTGCTTGGTTTCTGAGAGTGCTAAAAATGGAAATCCAAGGACGTACACATACTAGACAAGCACACAGACACTGAACTATTTGCACAGGTTCTAGGTAAGCCATTATTCTAAATATGTTTTTACATGTGTGTGATTATTTTTATTTTTATTTGAACTTCAGACATCATCTTTCAACTCACTATGATATCTCTAGATAATTTTTAAGATCCAAATTCTTCCTGGTTCAATGGTTAAAGAGCTAAAACAATAGATAGGAAGAAATTAGTGGAAAGGTGAGTGAGTATGCAGGTGTTAAGTGCCTCTGAAATGACAAGTTTCTACAATGATCACTACCTCATTTCCATTGTCATCTCTAAAACATTCTAGAGAATAGTGTCGTACGTTAATAAATTACTTAAAATTAAGGATTATAAGATTTCTCAAATAGGAGTCTAAAATATTAAGCTGTAACATGCTAAAAGGAAACATCACAAAATATGCATTAATAATAAATAGTTTAATTACATTTGTATTTTATTATTCACAGCTATTGTCTAAAAGCAAATCATTA
>JADRCD010031915.1:0-14194 GCA_019843815.1 Montemys delectorum
TTTGCTTATTTTTATTTACATATCAAGTATTGACCTTCTTCCCAGTTTCCCCTCCACAATCCCCCCTCCTCAACCTCTCTTCCCCTCCCTTTGCCTCTGTGAGGGTGCTCCTCCCCTCCCCATTCCTGACTCACTGCTCTCTAGCATGCCCCTAAGCTGCAGCATTGAACCTCGAAAAGACAAAGGATCAAGGGCCTCTCCTCCCATTGATGCCAGACAAGGCCATCCTCTGATATATATCCAGCTGGAGCTGTAGCTCCCTCCATGTGTACTCTTTGGTTGGTGGTTTAGTCCCTGGAAGCTCTGGGTGGTCTGGTTGGTTGATAGTGTTGTTCTTCCTATGGGGTTGCAAACCCTTTCAGCTCCTCCAGTCCTTCTCCTTACTCTTCCATTGCAATCTCTGTGCTTAGGGTTGGCTCAATCTGCATCTGTATTCATCAGGTTCTCACAGAGCCTCTCGCAGGGACAGCTATACTAGACTCCTGTTAGTAAGAACTTCTTGGCATCAATAATAGTGTCTGAGTTTGGTGTCTTCAGAAAAGATGGATCCCCAGGTGGGGCAGTCTCTGGATGGTCTTTTCTTCAGTCTCTGCTCCATTCTTAGTCTCCGTATTTCCTTTAGACAGGAACAATTCTGGGTTAAAATTTTTGAGTTGGATAGGTAGCCCCATCCCTCAACTGGGGCCTGTGTGTACCTACTGGAGGTGGTCTCTACAGGTTCTATTCACCACATAGCTGATTCTCTAAAATAATTGCCAAATTACATTGTCCCTGAAGCATAATAGAGTTTATATTTCTTTCCCTCAATAGCATCATAACATAGGGATATTACCTATCACATATAACTTAATAGAATTACATCATGAAAAAAATTGTTTTATTTTGTGATGTACTATGCAATATATAGCATGTATAATATTTTTCAAAACTGTGACTATGAAAAAGTGAAAATTATTGATGGAGAAAATGTGAATTAATATAATTTTCATACTAATTAAAATAATTTCTGAAATTTTTTCCCTAATTGGAATAAAGAAAAATGCATCTGCCAAACCAACAATGATTTAACATTTGTCCAAGGTAATATTAATCTTTAGCAAGAATAGCATGTCTGGCAAAGTGATTATAATGAGAACTATTATTTACTTGCATATTCAGTAGTCAACATTCTTTTGTACAGATCTTGCTTATATTTTCTCTTGAGTAAATCAAATAGATATATATATAGCCATAACCATTTCATCACTTAAATCATTATATAATGTTACTTATAATTATGAAATAGATTTTATAAATATAATCTTGACTCAGATATTGATTATTGGCTAGGGAGTGATCATTATATATACTTTTAAATTTATATTTATTATCACTTATGAATTTTTATGAAATTTTAATTGGTATCACAAATTAATGAGATTCACTATATTTCTACATATACACAAAGTTCCCATTTATTATGTATTTCTACCGTCCTCAGCATCTCCAATATTTTTGCTCCACTTTCATATTTTAGTAATCATTTTTCTTCTAGAATATCATTCACTATTATGTTTACATAGTGAGTAATGTGATATTTGCCTTCCCATGTTTTTCTTACTTATTATAACATGAGCTCCTACAATTTTATCTACTTTTGTACAAATTCCTTTCGTTTTTGTTCTTTGGCTAAAAGTATATCAATATGTAAATAAAAGTTTCAGTTCTTAGAATAGGATCTTTGATCCATTTAGAATTATATACAGAAAGAGTGATATGTATTTATGACTAAATCTGCTTGCAGATGTTCACATGCCCTGTGACATTTTTTGAAGAAGTTTTGAGATGAATGCTATGGTTTAACTTACTTTTTCCTTTTAATTGAGTCCCATTGCCAAAGCTAATGAGATGTTCCTAGCAATGTTTAGGATAGATCCTTTTTTTCTCATGAAAACTTCTTCAGAAATGCCTTCTGAGACATATTCAGAAATGAGTTCTAGGTGAATTTAAATCCAGTCAAGTTGACAATGACAGTAAACTACCTCATGATTACCACTTTTCAATGTGATACCCCCAAGCATCACTTTAAATCATAAAATTCTCCCCCTGGGTCTCAAAGACTTATAACCATTTCTTATTCACCAGTCATGTCCATCTTGCATTCTATTAGCACCTCCAGCACCATTCTAGATCCTTCCATAGTACAGTGATCAATGCTTATTTCAGGATAGCTTTGTGCCCATGAAAATGCATTAATGTTTACTTTATCTGGAAGATTCTCTAACATCTCTAAAGCTTCTCCAACTATACAATTACAATGTTTTGATCAGAGTTAGTACCAGGAATATTGGTAAGGAGTTATGTACAAGGAGTAAAAATAACTCAAAAACAGCTATATCACCAGGAAGCACACCTCAACAAGGGTGACAGCTCCCCTAAACAGCAACCCTGTAGATATGGACACAGCTTGCAAGTAACTCCACAGTCAGCTTCCTTTCCAATTTGGCTTCTCAGTCTCCACACCTAGCATATTTCCCCACCCCAGTCTTTTTTAATTTTAAAAATCATATTAGTATTTTATACACAAAGGTATAAATAAAATTAAATTGATTATGTTGGAATGAAATAAAATCGAAATATAATACAAAGTAAAGATTAGAATCTAATAATATAATAAATAATGTAAGGACATTGAGTAGAAAAAAATGGGGAAAACTATTCTAAGTAATTTTGAAATCAAATACTTACTCAACCTATCCTAACTGAAGACAGAAGTCATACAGACAAATCACATATTCTACTAAATAAAGTGTCTTTCTGCAGTGATATAGGTGTAGGAATTCTGACTCTAGTTTTTGTATAATATTGATCAAACAAGTCAATATATTCTTGTTGTTGCCACTTATTTTTTGATTTCCAAGTCAGATTTCATTAATATAGTCTTATTATAAAAATTGAGATATGTGTTTCTAAGCCTGACAGCTTATCCTTTTTTAACCTAACATTGTTATTGATTCTCTAGGACTTTCAGATCATGCACTACAATCGCACTTACTTCCTAGTCCTTCAATTCCTGCCCCTCAACCCTGTGATCGCCCAAAAAGCAGTAAAAATAAAAAAGTCTAATTTATATTATCTATATACTCACTGGAATATGGTCAATGGTCTGCTCTCATTGGCCTGCCCCTTAAACAAACTGAGCTCATTCTGATTCTGGGAAAATCCCTAACCCCTTCAATACAAACCCCACACAGAAAAGTATAACGTTACAAAGACGCCAAAGAGAACTCTTAGGGAGTGTGACCCAGATGCTGAGGCACTGATCTCCACAACTGACGGTGAGGGTGTTGCCTTCCCTTTAATGGCAGGGAGATTCAGAAATCACCTAAGCTTCTATTCTTCCAAGATTTTGTGTATGATGTGAAGCTCCTGATATTTCTGTTCCTTTTGGGGAAAAAAAAAATACTTCAGTTCAGAGCAAATTTTACAGAGGAAATGATGTACACCAATAGATCACCTTCAGAACTTCATGCGATAATTTAGGGACTCCTTGCAGTGAAACTGAACTGACCTCACACTGCTTGGCCTTATTCAATTTCTTAAACCTTGGTAAAAGATCCTATCAGCCTGTAAATATGTCATTGTGCCTGACTGAATGTACCATCATGTAGATAATGTGCTACCCTATTCCATTCCTTCCTTCCAAATTTCTTTGTCACTTTACTTTTTCCGTTTTTTTGTTTAATTGGATATTTTGTTTATTTACATTTCCAATGTTATCTTCTTTCCTGGTTTCCACTTTGCAAATTCCCAATCCCCTCCCCCTCTCCCTGCTTCTATGAGGGTGCTCCCCCATCCCTCTCCAATTCTACCTTCTGCCCTGGCATTCCCCTTCCCAAGACCAAGGGCCTCTCCTACCATTGATACCAGATAAGGCCATCCTCTGCCGTATATGCAGCTGGAGCCATGACTCCCTCCATGTGTACTTTTTGGTTGGTGGTTTAGTTCCTGGGAGCTCAGGGGGGCGGGTCTGGTTGGTTGATATTGTTGTTCTTCCTATGGGGTTGCAAAACCCTTCAGCTCCTTCAGTCCTTTCTCTAACTCATCTATCAGGGTCCCAGTGCTCAGTCCAATGGTTGGCTGCAAGCCTCCTCCTCTGTATTTGTCAGGCTCTGGCAGAGCCTCTCAGGAGACAGCTATATCAGGCTCTTGTCAGCAAGCACTTCTTGACATCAGCAGTAGTTTGTTGGAGTTCACAGATGGGATGGATCCGCAGGCGAGGCAGTCTCTGGATGGCCTTTCCTTCAGTCTCTGCTTCAACGTTGACTCTGTATTGCCTCTAGACAGGAGCAATTTTGGGTTAAAATTTTGAAGATGAGTGTGTGACCCCATTCCTTAAATGGGAATCTTGCCTAACCTCTGGATACAGTCTCTACAGGTTCTCCCTCCCATTTGTTGGGTATTTCAGTTCATGTCATTCCTGTTGATACTGCCTGGGAGCTTCTTGCTTTTCAGGCATCTAGGACTTTTTGGTGGCTACTCCTGGTTCACTATACCTCATTGCTACACACTTCTGTTCAATTTCCTTACCCTCTGTCTATATCCTTGTCTCCTCTCATACCTAATCCTGTCCCTTTTTCCCCCTCCACCTCCCTTTTTCCTCCCAAGGCTCTTCTACCCTCTACCTCCTTTTATACTGTAACAAAATGTATAAAAAAATAAACTTAATGGAAGAAAGGGTTATTTTGACTCAGACTTTTGGAGTACATTTCATCATGCTGGGGTAAATAGGGCTTCAAGACTGTGAAGCAGCTGGTCATATGTATTAAGAGTTAGGAAGCAGTGACTTTATATTTCCTACTAAGTGCTAAACACCTGGTCATAGTTACTCTTCATGGATATTTCTTCCTTAATTTCTTTTGGTAGAAATGCTCTTACATATGTTCCTAGAGGTAAGTTTCCTACTCTTTTCCAATTAATCAACTTAACAATAAAATATTTATTATTATTGTTGTTGTTATTATTATTATTATTATTATTATTATTGAGAATGTATGTGGGTTTAGTAATTCTGACAGACATGGTTCTCTTCCAGATTTGAAATACATCATTGTATTCCATTTTGTCATTTAGAGGTACTTCTAAAAAATTATCTCATAGTCTAATGGGTCTGCCTTTAAACATGAATTTAAAACTTTTATTTTACATAATTTTAATATTTTTGTACTATTTATTCTTTTATGGCTTGATCTTTACCATGGGTCCCAAGTTGTTCTTGAACTTATTGTTCTTTTGCCTCTGCATCCACAATTCTGAAGTCAGGTATGTATCACTGTTCATGACATTACCAATTGGAATACGATATGACATAAAGTTGCTAGGTTTTGATCATATATATTATATTTCCTACAAACGTCTTGTACTTGAATGTTCATGTCTTTCTCCTAACTTAGGAAATTCCCTGCTGGTGTAAAACTTTCCTCATACTAATATTTCAGTTACTTTCTTTCAGGTATATTAATTATGTACATATTTGATATTTAAAATTATTATTATGTGCATTACTTAACATATTTGGATGTCATCACTGCACAGGTGTCATGGTTAAACCTTCCATACAGCATTACATTTTTAGTATCGCTGCTCTTCTTAAACAGCAAATAAATTGCACAATCCTTACCACCATCATCAATGTCCTTTTGTGCTCTGGGTCTTTTTTATATGTGTTCTGATTGCTTCAGAGTACTCTGGCCAGTTCCTATGCTTAAGATTCTAGTAAAGATTTCAAACATCAATACTCACCAATTTTTTAGTGATATGAACATTGCCACCTTCAGGCATCACAAAAATTACCCCCCCTAAAAGTTTTTCTCCATCTAGTCTAGTCCTTACAACTTTCATGGTACTACTTAATGACACAAAGAAATGTCAATATACACAGGGAAATGTGAGTTTAATAAACTGCAACACTTCTTGATTTGAATTTATCTTATTTAATCTAAGCAAACATGTAAAGAATAAATAACTATTCATCAATTATAGTGAAATTTTTTATTGTAGCAATTTGTATATATATTTTCAAATATTTGTACTTGTTATTTCTGACTTTAAGAACATTCATTCTACAACCTGCAACTCAGTATTAGATTCCAGATATATCAGATATATCTAAAGATTAACTTGAAGAAGTGAATCTATTCATCCTGATAATCCATATTGAAATGGATACTAGGGAAGACTATTAATTACTTAGACATTATATATCTCTATTCTAAAAACAGTTCTATATTTTTCCTTCCCAACTATCAATGTCAGTTTAAAAGTTTATCTAACAGTCTTTCACATACAAAAAATTAATCCTTGAAGATGAGTGGGTGGTCCCATCCCCCAACTGGGGGACTGTGCTCTGAATATGGTCTCTACAGGTTCTCCCTCACCTTTGTTGAGCATTTCAGCTAATCTCATCCCTGTTGGATCCTGGGAGCCTCTTGCTTTCCTGACATTTGAGACCGGCTGTTGGCTATCCACAGTTCCCCATACCCCAATTGCTACACATCTCTTATCAAATTCCTGACCCTCTGTATATCATCCTCATCTCTTCCCATACCTGATTCAGCCCCTACTTTCCTGCCCCCCTCCTCTCTTTCTCCCAAGTCCTTCTCACCTTCTACCTCCAGTATTTTGTTCCCCCTTCTAAGAAAGACTGAAGCATCTACATTTCGGTCTTCCTTCTTCTTGAGCTTCATATGGTCTGTGGATTGTATCTTGGGTATGCCAAGCTTTGGAGCTAATATCCATTGATTGGTGAGTACATACCATGTGTGATTTGGAATATAAATATATTGGCTCCCTCTCCCTGCCTCAGCTCCTCCGCAGAGCGGACAGTCTGAGACTGGAAGCAGACACCTGCTGGGATTAAACAATGGCCTGCTACACTGCAGCCTTTGAGGATTTCAGAGAAAAACCTGGCTGCCTGCTCATCTACCTGCATGAGAACTTTTGAGTTTGCAGAGACCTTGGAGTCTTCTTGTCTGCTGCGTTTGTTTACATTATGCATATACCTTGTGCCTAGAGATTTTCGGTTTCATTTCTTACCTGCCTATACATGTTCAAAATACCCCCAAGTAAAGAGATGCCTTGATACATTACTTGGTGTCTGTCTCTTTTGTTTTCCTGACCTGTTTCATTTTACAGGTCCTATCTGACCTCTGGCTGACTCGAACATAGACCTGAGTGGGACTGCAGGACGTTTCACTCATAAATACATAAAATACCCAATAAAAAAGAAAAAAAAAATAATCTTTACCGTAAGCTGGTATAAAACAACCTATGTCTGAGTTATTATTTCTTGTGATCTTTTTATCTCATCATAAAAGTATTAGCTCATAAATATGAAGATATTATAATATTAGGAACCTCATTTGGTCCTCAGGTTGCAATATGGGTATTCCCATCTCCTATACCAAGGAACCAAATGTCACATTGGTACTTTGATAGAGTTGACTGACTATGAATTGTAATGCCTATAGCTCTATCTTACTAAGAATAGTTCCTTTATCTTATCTGTGCTTTTTTTTTTTTTTTGTGTGTGTGTGTGTGTGTGTAAAACATAGGTACCTCATGAAACTACTCTTACTAGCTAATCTAGATTGCATACTGAAACTTTTACAATTGATTGATCACTCTTGATTTATCAGTTTCTACTGGTCAATGTCTCTGAACCACTTAGTTCAAAGTAGCCAATCCTGAAAGACTCCCAGAGCTGGGGAGACCCTCACTCAAGTCTCGGGATAACATGACCACCCAATAACTCATCATTTGATGCAACAGCATGAAGTTTATTCAGGGGAAACCAGTATACTGTAGATGAGTTCTTAACCCTCGCAGGGGCAGAGGAGCTCGACCCCTGAGCACAAGAAGTGAGGAATATTTAAAGGAAAAAACCACAAACTAGGGGGGGTGAGAGGGTTACCAAGGACACATAACAAGAGAACAGTGGAAAATTCTAAAGGAACCCAACCCCTGATTGAGTCAGGGTCATAAGGAAAACATCCTACATACTCATTATTCACAAGAATGTGGTTTGGTCAATGGTATTCACTTTATGGCTGAGCTTTCCCTGGAACCACCCAGATGGCTCATATCCTGCTTTTTGTTCTTGGATCTAGCTGGGGATGGGGAGCTTTGTGGCAGACAGGTTCCTGAAACCAGCTAGTCTACATTCTTGGCTCATTACAGAGGTTTTCCATGCCCTTCCAGGTAAAGGTTTTATATTATATATCCCTACTAACACATTTCTGTTAAATGCTCTTATTTTAAAAATCTAAAATTCTCCAGCCCTACAATCCTATAGTCCATTTAATAATCATTATACTAAATAATTTCAAATATATTAATTATTGTAATTTGTGGACTATTTTCATATCTGAGTTGTGAAATAGTCAGAAGTGGGCTTCCATTTCTCCAAACCTATTTCTTATTCATATGTGAGCATATATGCTAATTTTTATCAAGTAGAATGTGACTAAATCAGTCCCCAAATTTTTTGTCTGTTGCTCACTATATGAGTTCTAGGTGATTTGGTACCAAAATGATGATACTTTTGCATGGTGTTGTCTAATAGAGCAGACCGGAAGAAACAAACTTATGTTAGGACTTTTATTATCCCTAGTAATTAGATTAGAAGATGATGATAATATACACTAAAATGATCTCATCAGTGTTCCAGATGAATGACAGTTAAAGATGGGAGTAAAAATATATCTTTGCTGTCTAAAATCTGAATCATAAAACCTGTCTCATGCCTAAAAAACATTTTTTGAGACTGAGAGTAAAATTCTTCTCTGACCAGCTGCTAAAACTTATTTGACCTACATGAACCTCATTCCACTTATGTTTTTAGAAATATTAAGGTTTTATTTTCCTAGGAACACAGGGAATGAATGATAAAGTGTAAATATATATCATACAACTTGGATTAAATTCACATAAAAATACAGAAAAGTTGAAAAGAAGAAGAGTTTGGCTGAAAAGGGAAGGAGAATTAGAGAGGATAATAAGAGAAGACATGACTAACACCCAGGATATATATGTATGAAACTATCAGAGAATAATATTTAAATTTTTGGTAGATACAAGTCACATACAAACATATTTATTTTGATACATTCTGACGTTAAGCCAATTTAAAATGATGACTTTTCTATGAATGTGAATATTAAATCAGTAAATTGAAGTATTTTTAATTTCCTTTGTACTTTATTTGTAAACTTTTAATTGTTCACAGCTTAGTGAATTGATTTTTAGCTCAGTGGTACACTCTTGTCTGTTTTGTTCTGGGTCCTTAAGTCTATTAAGCATATTCACAATCCTTTTATCTTGAACAGCATAAATATTTGGCCAAAGTGTAACATACTGGAAACCATGTGTATAGCAATGCAGAAGGAGATTTACTGTGATATTTTCTTTATAGGATTATGGAGATTGATACTTGCCATGATTTATTGTCTTAAAGGTAGTAGCCCAAGGAAATGATTGAATAACTTGAGTCTAAACTTAAAAGCCTCTTAAGGTGAACAATTTTATACTACTTTGAGCTTAAAAGTTTGAGAAACAGTAATATCAATATCAATTGAAAGGAGAAAGTGGATATCAATTTAAGCAGAGAATATATTTGCCTTCCCTCCATGCTTTGCTCTATTTTTGTCCCTCACCTACCAAAAAGGTGAGGATGAACTTTTGCTCTCAATCTGTGAATTACAAATGAAATTTTATCAATTATGTACATAATCTTCTATTCCAATAGACATATAAATGAATGTTTCTAAAAGAGTATCTCTGTATCTTATGTCTACGTACCCTTTTCAATTCATTCTTCCATAACATTATTTTCCTTAGGTGTTGTTCAATGTTACACTGTGAAGAAACATCTAGTTTAAACAACTAAAGGGAGAAAGTATTTTGACATACTTTCAAAGATTTTAACACATGGTCACTTAGCATTTGCTCTGATCTTCAGGCAAGAATCATGTAGGAGAAGAAAGCAACTTATTTCATGAAATGAAGGGAAGGACAGGACAAAGGCCAGAAATCAGAAACTTTCTTCAATGGTATACAAAAATGGATACTGAAGTGTCACTCCAAAAGCTTCAAGTATGGAAGACTTCTCAACCCACCTTGGTGCAGTTATTGGGAAATAAGTAGGAAAACTTTTTAACCTTTTAATGCCTTTTCCTAGTAATTAGTAGACATCTGCTCGTTCATTTCCATATAACCTTAGTAAAATATTTTTGTTTATTGTTAGTGTTATTCTATTACTTTTAAAAATCCTCTCTTATATGAAGCTATAATGAAATTATATCATTTCTTCATTCATTTTCCTCTCTCAAAACTCTCTTATGCATATTCTCTCATTCCTTCCTTGTTTTTAGGGATATTTGTTATTAGATAACTAACTGGTATGCTTTTCCCTAAGGAAGATGATTTCTATTGGTATTTTTCTGTTCAACTCACATCTTGGAATCATCTTGGTGATGCTTCATGGGTGTAACTTTCAACATTTCTAGGAGACACAGTCTTACCACAAACTCTCTCTAGTTCTAATTTTTCTACATCATTGTCCATAATGATCCCTGAGATTAAGGTGACAGCTTTGTAGGTATTTTAGCTTGATTGTTCTTCACAACTACGTAGATTGTCAGTTGTGTTATCCTATAATGGTCTTCTGAAAAGAAGATTTCTGGTTTCTTTGGAGACTGAATTGTGTCATGTGATGTTTTCCTGGAAACTATCTTATGAGAGGATGTTTGGCTGAGGCAGACATGTGGGAGGTTGTTTTTCTGAGAACAGACACGTGATGTTTTTCTGTATGCTGCCAGGAAAAAAGGGCATGTGATGTTTTGCTAGAGCAGACACTTGAGAGGATATGTGATGTTTGGTATAAGCATAACCCAACAGACAGTCAAAGATGCTCTAGCATTGGTACCTTGCTACTCTTTGCTGGTTTTCACTGGACATTGTTGACACTGGCCTTCACAAACGATATTGTGACATTATTTTGCCTTGCCTTCTTTTTTGATTTCATAGAGAGAAACATACCACAGAACTTCTCATGATGTCCCATTGGCCTCTTCCGTGTGGACTCAAACTGATTGGCAGAGCCTTGCAGATTCTTCTGTTTTGAACTGCCATTGCTGATTTCTGAGTGGATCAAGCTACCACTAAACTGAACTGCTGACATCCAGATAATGAAGATTGGAATTGCCCCCAGAGAACTATTTCTAAACAGATACACATTCTCCTTTGCTCTATTAAGCTTTCTTTCCATTACCTCTGGTCAGTGGTAGGCTAGAAGGGAGGTTAAAGCATTTAAAGACTCTTATTAGTCTTTGAAACATCTAAGCCTGTAGTATCCAACAGTTGCAGAAGGTTTTTTGTTTTTTTTGTTTTTTGTTTTTTTTTGATAAAATGTGAGAACTACAGGTTTGGGTATATTTAGAATGCTGATCAGAATTTCTTTATCGTAATGAAATAATAATATTTGTTTCATAAAAAATTTAAAGAGTAGACCATTTACATTTTCTCATGGAGCATATTGCTTAATATTCTGTGCTACTTTAGTCCATGGCTTGACACTTATGATCGTTTTAATCTTATCTCTGTTATATTCTCAATGTTTACTATTCAGATTACTGAGCCTCTGTATGTGTTTTTATCATACCTGCAAAGTTTAAACAGTGGAATTTGTTGATGATAGGAGCCACCACAAGACAGCTCAGCTTGGCCAAAATAATAGAATCCCATTATTGTAGGATTTCTTGTGCAGAAAATGAGACCTCAAGGCTTCATTTACCAGGACATAGTTTATTATGTAGACAGGCATCTAGTAGATTATTACTTGAAAAGATAGACTACCAAATATTGTAGGGTGAGACTGCTATACATTTTGTGCTTCTTTGCCTCTCATATATAGAGGCATATATGTTTTCAAGTTTTATATATATATATATATATCTGTACTATATGTATACATGTATAAATAATATGTATATACATATGTATTATGTATATGCATATATAATATTCAATATATTCTGACTGTAATCCCCCTCCCTAAAATCACCCAGGTCCTCCTAACTTACCCAATTCTTGCCCTTACCTTCTCTTTCTCTTTAGAAAACAGTCAAATAAATCAAACTACTAGGTAGTATTAGAAAAGAGGAGGAAGCAAGGGGCAGACTGGAAAGCTATGGTCAGTCTGCATATCCACAGAGTGGGATGATACTGACCAACTCAAACATATACTGCTTGGTGGGAGTGCAGCTAAACTATCAAAGTTTTTGTTTATTTGTTTTTCTCTCTGGAGAATTATGAGTCCATGTTCAACATAATGCCAGGATGGAATCTTTGGCAAAAGATGTCTTTATGGTTTGGAGAGGGAGAGATCTGTTTATTTTGTTTAAAAAATAATTACTCTTATCATACAGGATCACACAGAATCATCACAATAACGCCTTTAATATTAATTGCTTCCAACACACACAGACTTTTCCTCTCTTTTCAAATTGAAATTAAAACAGGAAAAAATTACTTAATATCACAAAAGCTGCATAATTTAGAATAACTTCTTTTGCTGTTGGTTTCATATGAACAGAGAGAGAGAAAGATAGGGAGAGAGAGAGAGAGAGAGAGAGAGAGAGAGAGAGAGAGAGAGAGAGGAAGGAAGGAGGAAGAAGAGGAGGAGGAGGAGGAGGGAGAGTATTCATTCTCTAGAAGGAATGTTTCACACATGGTTGTCAAAATGTTTGTGAATCTTTTATTAGGATAGATAAGCAGAATATTCTGCTGGACCATGAGATAACTACCATTAAACACTATGCTATAAGGAAATTATATAGTTTATACAATTGAATATAGTAATTAATCTATAGTAAGTGCTCATTTCAGAACAAGAGGAATTCACAAAACACAAATATCATTAAATTAAAACCATAGTTGTTTCAGTCTCACTAAATTATAGCTAATAGAAATGTGTTCAAGATATACATTGCAATAATTTGATGTTAGGCACACATTTTGAATTGATTATAATAGTAAAATCACACAGTATCATCACACATGTATTTAATTCTATTGGGGAGCAATGAAAAAGCTCAAGGTCAATTTTCTTTGCAAACTTTTATTAAGTAAAGTCACCAGCCTGTATATCTGAATTATAGGACTTACTCATACAATTATTGAAAATAGTTTTCATTAAAGTATTCATGTTTCTTTCACTCATGTATCTGGAAGCCCCTCTTTTCTCTGAGTTTATTTCACTGAACTTTCTCCATTACCCATATAAATATCATAACACATTGTTTTAGTGTATATGACTTATTTGACTTGCGAAAACAAGCTCCAAGTTTACCCATTGTTGGAACTCATACCACTTTCATTGTATAGAGGAAAATACTTCATTTTTGTTTGTTCATCACATTTTCTTCATTGATTTATTCATCAATGGAATACAGATAAACTATAATCTTTCATGTTATATGTAGAAGGAGTGAGTCAGCATGTCCTGACAGCAGCCAGCAATGGCCAATACACACACAGCAGGTGCTTCAGCATTCACTAAACTCCAGAACTTGCCTGACAGCAGGAGTAGGAAAAAGGATGGAACATGTGACCTGGACAGCCAATTGGCTGATGTCAGTTGCACAGGAGAAGCAGTTATGAGAGGGGGTAGTTATGTGGCGGAGGGTATTAAGGCACTCTCCACTGTAACAATAAATGAGTCTACTTCTGCTTCTCATCTGGCTCCTGGAATCTGTCATTGATTCAGTGCCTTCTTACCCTCTACTTCCAAGGTCCATGGGGGGGGGGGGGGGGGGGGGAAAGGGGGTTAGTGCAACACTTATAAACAATGATTAAAGGAGTAATGGTAAACAGAGATGTATTTCACAGATTTATTTCATGTTATTTGGATATATTCTCAAGTAGTATACCTCAGTAGAAACTTGACTATTTTTAAAATATTTTAGAAAGTAGTACACTCATGATTGTGAAAAGCTCTCTTTGCTGCTTTTTATTCTTTCCAACAGTTATTACCTGCTTTTTAACAATAGCTGTCCTAACAGACTGAATATATAATAGTGGTTTTCTTTTTCATTTTTTGTGATGATCAGTGATACTTAGCAGCTTCAAACAATGTGCTTTAGTTTCAGAACACACA
>JADRCD010031916.1:0-10383 GCA_019843815.1 Montemys delectorum
TCCTGGAACTCACTCTGTAGACCAGGCTGGCCTTGAACTCAGAAATCTGCCTGCCTCTGCCTCCCAAGTGCTGGGATTAAAGGCGTGCACCACTACCACCCGGCTAAATGCTCTCATAAAGCCAGAGGAAGGGACAAAAACTGTTACATTTATGTTCAACTGAAGTAACTACTCACCTCATTTCTTTGCGCTTTCCTGTATTTTCTGTCCTCTCTATGTTTCTTTCCCATTTTATATGAGAAACATCATTTTCCTTTGAGCTCCAGAATGACAAAACCACATGGCTGAGTTGGTTCAAATACTTGCTGCACAAAAAGAGAACCCAAGCAAGTTCAATCTCCAATACCTAGGTAGCAATCTGACACTGTGGTGCATACTTATTGTCCTGGTGCTGGAAAGGTCTCAGAGAGGAAGATCTCCAGAGCTTGCTGGTCTTCTAGCCTAACCTAATTTGTAAGCACCAAGTCAAAGTGGCCAAATGTTGACCTCTGGACTACACATATATATGCATGTGCCTGCACACACATGAATACACACACACACACAATAAACATGTACACACACACACACACAAGAAGACAAAAAACAAAAAGAAAAAATAGATTATGGCTGGACAAAGTGGCACAGGTTTTTAATCCCAGCACTGGGATCTCTGTGAGTTCAAGGCTATCCTGATTTACATAATGAGTTTCAGTACAGCAAAGGATACATATCAAGAAACTGTTTAAGATAAAATTCTAATACCAACTGGTCAGCTCTAATACATACATACATACATACATACATACATACATACATTTGTGTGTGTGTATATATATATATATATATATATATATATATATATATATATAATTTTGTCTTTTCTTTGCTCTGCTTTTCTTTTCTTTAAATCTCCACTCCCAGTTCCAAAAAGATAATCAGGTCCATTGTACTTTTTAACTCCCAGGGAAGTTGATGTTATAGGGCTGAAAATAATTGTCTGTCAACAACCACCCTTCCTGCCTTTTGTTCACTAAAATCTTGAATTACTATGGAAGATTATGCTTCAAAGGGATGGGGCAGAGGTGACTGAGAGACCGAGGGAAAGTAGAGGAGCTGGGAGGATTTCCCAAGACTGGGAAAAACCAAAGTAATCTGCAGCAGAGCCTTTGGAATTTACGAGTAGTTCCCAAGATTCTTATCGGGAACTCAGAAAAGAACATCTCAATGATATAGTTAAAAGGACAGTATCTATAGATCCAAACTCCCAGACTCAGTAAACAATCTTGGGAATGATCCTGACTCTGAAAAAAAGCAGTTCCTGGCCTTGTGGAATGGCTAAAGAATGGAGATGTAAAAATGGAAATCTACTGTTTTCCAGCCTTTCAATTCTGATAAGAGAGACCGTGGTGGGAGGTAGAGTTCACCTTGATCAACAGTGATTGAATAGTTCACTGGCCAAGTGGGCTAGAAGCCTTAAGCCAAATTTAATTTCATATATTGAACATCACAGAGTGATGTACCTCTTATGCTTCCAAGTTTGTAAAGGAAGGTTCTTATCAGCTTCACATATTTCCATGAAAAGAAGAAATTTTCTAGGAAGCTGTACTTCTGCATAAAGGAATTATGAGTGCTTGTATTTTTTCTATTTTTTTCTCTTTATTTTTCAGTTACCCTGTTATAGGTAGATACTTAAATATTTTTTAAAGTTATATAAAACTCACATTTAAAAAAGCATGTTTACATGATTGAATATGGGAAGGATCCCCAGGTGGGGCAGTCTCTGGATTGTCCTTCCTTCAGTCTCTGCTCCACAGTTTGTCTCTGTAACTCCTTCCCTGGATATTGTTTGTTCCTCCTTCTAAGAAGGATCGAAGTATCCACACTTTGGTTTTCCTTCTTCTTGAGTTTCTTGTGGTTTGTGGATTGTACTTTGTGTATTCCGATCTTCTGGGCTAATAACCACTTATCAGTGAGTGCATACCATGTGTGTTCTTTTGTGATTGGGTTACCTCACTCAGGATGATATTCTCCAGATCCATCCATTTCCCTAAGAACTTCATAAATTCATTGTTTTTAATAGCTGAGTAGTACTCCATTGTGTAGATGTACCACATTTTCTTTATCCATTCCTCTGTTGAGGGACATCTGGGTTGTTTCCAGTTTCTGGCTATGACAAATAAGGCTGCTATGAACATAGTGCTGCTCCATCTACAGATCCATCCCATCAGCAGACATCAAACCCAGGCACTATTGCTGATTCCAAGAAGTGCTTGCTGATAGGAGCTTAGTATAGCTGTCCCCTGAGAGGCTCTGACAGTACCCGACTTATACAGAAGTAGAGGCTCACAGCCATCCATTGAACTGAGTACAGGGTCCCCAATGAAGGAGTTAGAGAAAGGACCCAAGGAGCTGAAGAGGTTTGCAACCCCTTAGGACCAACAACAATATGAACCAACCAGTACCCCCAGAGCTCCCAGGAACTAAACCACCAACCAAAGAGTACACATGGTGGGACTCATGGCTCCAGCTGTATGCGTATAGCAGGGGATGGCCAAGTCAGTCATCAATGGGAGGAGAGGCCCTTGGCTCTGTGGAGGCTCTATGCCTCAGTGTAAGGGAATGCCAGGGCCAGGAAGTGGGACAGGGTGGGTTGGTGAGCAGGGGAAGGGAATAGAGTTTTTTTTCAAAGAGGAAACCAGGAAAGGGGACAACATTTGAAATGTAAATAAAGAAAATATCTAGTAAAAAAAATAAAAAAAAGAAAACCAAAAAAAAGGACAAAAAGCAAGCATGTTTACATTTTCCTTTTACAAATTACATTGATATAAAATGTGCATTTTTCCATGCAGTATCCACAACTTATTGCTGCTCTCAGAAAAAAAACAAAACAAAACAAAACAAAACTGGGATTAAGACACATGTGTGAGTGATTTACTGAGGAAACACTCCCACGGGGTACTAGAAAGGAAGTGGGAAGAGCAGGGTAGGGAAGAAACTCATCAAGCAATAAAACTTCAGAGACTATAGAAGCCTTCCCAACATTCTGAAGAGAAGTCTGAAGTAAATTATGCCTCAGAATTTGGCCAAGGGGGTTGGGCTTTTATATCTTGAAATCAGTTAGTCACTGCCTATGGGAGCCACTTGGTGGGCAAAAGTTCTCCAGTATTCCCAGCTTTCTACACAGGCAAGGGAAGCAGCCCAAGTAACGCAAGGACACAAGACTAACAGATGTCAGCCCTTAGAAGCCAACTGCAGCCAGGTGTGGTGGAAGCAGGAGAATCAGGAGTACAAGTCTGGCATCAGTTACATGCAGGCTTGGCTATGTGAGATCCTGTCCTAAAACAATAGAAAGCAATGTGCAAAGAAGTTGGCAAAAATGCATGCACACAAGAAGCAGGGATATTGGGCTCTAATGATGTAGGATGGGGCTTCTACTACTTGCAGCCACTGCCCTGTCTGCTGTCCTTATTACCTACATACATTTTTTTCATCCTCTCCCCCTTCAAATAGTTAGTGAAATAGCATTTTGTCAATAAAGTCTATTTTCTCTTTCTTTTTAAATTTACAACTATATTCATTACCTTCTAATCCCTTTTAACATTTCTATTTATACTTCATAGTTCTTAACATCATGTGCCATATTTTACTGTGTGCATATTTATTATATTTACTGTTTAGCCACTGTCTCCCTTGACTACATGTAAGCTTGATGAGGGTACAGTGTTTTTACTACTTTTCTGTTTCTTATGAAATTAGACACCTACAGTAGTGCCTAGGACACGCCAAGTACTCAGTATATGCTTGCTGGGTGAATTACTGGATGAATCCAGGAATTTTTTCCAAAGAAATAACATTATACAAAGAATCAAAGTATACAAAATAGACCTACAAGTCTATCACTGAATAGGGTTACCTATTACTAACTTCCTGCTTTCGATGTCAAAATAATTATTTTATGTAGAATAGTCAACAAGTTTTGAAAGTCCATACAATAGTAAAGTTAGTGTCTCTTTTCCTTTTGTTTTTTATTAGCATTATTAATTTGATATAATAATGTGTTTGATTATGACATTTCTATAAGTTTTGTCTTAATTTGTTGTCTATTGCTGTGATAAAACACCATAACCAAAAGCAACTTGGGGAGAAAGTTTATTTCAGCTGACACTGAAAGAGTTCATCGTTGAGTAAAGCCACAGCAGAAACTCAAGCAGGAACCTGAGACAGTAACTGATGCAGAGGCCATGGAAGAATGCTGCTTCCTGGTTTACTCCCCATGTCTTGCTCAGCCTGCTTTCTTACAGTGCCCAGGACTATGAGTATAGGGGTGGTACCACCCATAATGAGCTGAGCCCTCCCACATCACTCGTTAATCAAGAAATGCCTCCATAGACTTGATGACAGGCAATCTGACAAAGGCAGTTCCTCGACTGTGGTTCCCTCTTCTCAGATATCTCTAGACTTGTGTCCAGTTGACAAAAACCAAACCAGCACATGAGTACATAATGTATTTCGATCATATTTATTCTCTATTACCCTTTTATATTTTCATTCCACTCCTGATGATCCCTTTCCTCTTCTTAACTAGTCCTCCTTCTCCTTTTATGTCCTTTTTGGTTTTAGTGAATTAATGGCTTTAACTAAGGTTACTTACTGGGACATGAGTGAGCATGGGCAACTTATTAGTGGCTACACCACTGAGGAAAATGTGTGCCCCTCTTTAGCAACCATTAATAGAAAGCATAATATAAAGCAAAAATAGAACCTCAAGAAGGTGTCTTGGGAGCTCATCTTCTCTCCATAGGAAATGGTGACTGGTCCAGTCCTGTGCAGGTAATCACAGCTGTTGAGAGTCCAAGTGTGTAGGAGAGTTACAAGAGTTTAACAGGCATTTCCTGCCTCGAAGATAATGTTCCTCAACACTCACCCATTCTTCTGGCTCTTCCATTCTTTCTATGTGTTCTTCCTTTGACCAGTTATAAGTCTTATTGGTAACTACTACCAAGTCAAAAAGAAAGTTCTCCAAAGAAACCTGACAGCAGCATTAACTAAGCTATGGACATGAACATAAATGCTGATAAGGCAATTTTCAAAAGCATATCATGTCCATTTCACTAAGTGACCATAAGAGGTTCCACCATAGATCCCAGAACTTCCTCAGCCTAAGACTTTTGACCAGGTATGCATTATCAGATATGAATTCTCTCTCCTGGAGTAGGCCTCAAATCCAATCAGAAAGCAGTTGTCTGCTCCTACAACATGCCATTATTGCAAGTGAGCACATCTTTGAAACAGGGCCTTATAATGTAGTCTTTTCTGGCTTTGAACTTAATATCCTGTTTCAGCCATTTGAGGGGTAAGATTACAGGACTCTATCACCAACCACACTCAGCTTATGCTTTCTCTTTGGTCTACTTATATGGTTCATTAAGAGGTATACTAAAATCTTTTACTTTTATTATTAATTTGTCTATTTTCCCATTATATTTATGTTAAATTTTGATTATGCTTATTGACATTATTAAATAGAAATTGATTAATTGGTTCTAGGATAATCCTATCAAATTTGTTATCCTTTAAAAATATTTACTATACGTGTATATGTATATACCATGGTGTATGTCTGTGTAGCTTATGCATGCAGGAACCCAAGGAGGTCAGAAGAGAGCATTAGATCTCCTGGAATGGAAACTACAGATGGTTGGGAGTCAACATGTGGGTGGAGGAAAAAAACTCTGATCCTCAGCAAGAGAGGCAAATGTTCTTAACCACTGAGCAATCTCTCCAGCCTCTGAATTTTTCAACCTTTTGAATGGCCTTCTGTATCTCTAGAAGTATATTTCCCCTTAACATCTTTTTTTTGCTGATAATAACATGAAAATCTGTGAGCTCTGACATGTTCTATATTTATTTTGAGAAATCCACAAGAATACCACTAGTCTCTTCTATATCCTAGGAACACCTCCGCCACCCCCAATCTGTTCAGTACCAAAGAAATTTGCTCTAGGAGAAGGAAATTACTATAATGCTTTTGGCATTGCACCTTTATTAAAACATGTCTCTGTTGGGCTCATTATAACCAGACAGTGTCTGTACTTTGTCTTCTGTTCCTCATGCCTCATTAGCCTGTGAACATTTTAGCTTAAACTCAATAGTTTAGTAAATAGCCTCAGGTTAAAAAGAGTTTCTGTGCTTTTCTTATTTATTAGATTTTTCACTTTGACTTAAGATTTTCAACTTGCCAATTTCATAGGGTTTTGTCAACCCTTTGGTAATTTAAAGGGTTTTTAAATATTCTAACCAGCACTTTTTCCATTGCTTTTAGTATGAGGCATGATCTGAATAGTCAGAAACAACGCTAATATTTATCTTTCCTTGTCATGAACTTGAGTTAATAGAATACCAAATAATAATAATGATGATGATGATGACGATGGTGATGATGATGATGATGATGATGATGATGATGATGATGATGATGATAGGAGGAAGAAGAAGAAGAAGGAGGAGGAGGAGGAGGAGGAGGAGGAGGAGGAGGAGGAGGAGGAGAAGAAGTCACATGAGAAGTGCAGGAAAGTATAGGGATGAAAGTACAGAAAGAAATAGCAAGGACTTTTCTGAGTAACATTTTTTTTTCTTGCCAAATATAGTACCTCCTCTAGAGAGATAGTAAAATATGATGTGGAAATACATACAAATGTCAGTTAAGGATTCCATACTTAATTTTCTAGGCTTTAGTATATGGCCTCTTAGAACTTAGGTGAATTTACTAGAAAAAGGTAGAAAGATTGCCTACTTAAATTTCAGAGATAACATCTAGTTAATAGTAAGTACTTTTAGCAGGCAAAAACCAGAAGTGGAAGAGCAGAGTAAGGTGTAAGAGAAGCTCTTGTTTCCCCAGATATGCAAAGATAGGAGTAAAGGAAGGGGAGGGAATTAATGACATATGTGGAAAAATCAGTTATGAATTTGAACCATAGAAATAAGGTAAGGAAGGCATGGTGATGCAAAGATATTTTTATGCCTCAGAATTCCTGTTCTGTAAATTTAATCCCCAACACCACCATGTGAACAGCTAATTAGGTCATGAGAACTTCACTCTCATTAATGGATTAATGTTGTTTATAAAAGACATAATGCTACATAATCAATCTCTTTCCTGACAATTTTCTTGTCCTGTGATGAATTGCTATGTTATAAGTCACCTGATACAATCTCTCAGTCTTGACCTTCCTAGCCTCCAGATCCATGATCAAAATATACTTCATTATAAATTATTAAGTCTGTACTATTCTGTTACAGCAGCACAAAATTCACTAAGGTAAAAAAGAAAGGCAAAGAAGAGAGTCATAAACAGTGAACATTCAATGGATCACAGTTCCTGGTGGACGTGGAGAAACAGTGGAATAAGAATATACAAAGTAATGATCAGGAAAGATAACTCTTAAAAATCAATAGTTTGGACTTGGCAGCACTATTATTGATGATAAGGTCTAAAATATGATAAATAGGAGTAGTTAGCTAATGTGAGATATAGGAAGGACCATGGAAATGAGAACATTGATGGATTGTTTACATGATGTTGAAGTCATCAAGAATGATGATAAGATTAATAGGGAAGAGGAAAAGCAGGGCACAAAGCCGATGCTGAAGTCTTGAGTGAACACAGCAGGGTTGCAGACCACTGTAACAAAGAGGATAGCAGTGACTTAGCCTAGGACGTTAAGACTGAAGAAGTGTGACCTGGAAATGGTTGGAGAGAGCCTGAAAAGTTTAAACAAACAAACACAAACAAAAACAAAAACACTTTTCTTACAGATGCTGTGATACCACGGAAGTGGAAGAAAAACTATGAGAAAATGCTATAATTTACCGCTTGTCTAATTTATTCAGTTAGCATTGTACTAAACAGCTATTGGTGCTCATGTTTGCCAGCCGTGTGGGATGCTGATGCCATGAGGACACCGGTAATTTGCTAGTTACCATGTTTAAGAGATGCTGCGATTGATTATCCTTTGGGGAAGAAATAATTTGGTGCAGCTCACACACTGTCATGCCCAGTTGACTTGTCGCTGAGTCTAACATGTTGCTGCCTACGTGTAAAAATTGAATTTGGCAATTGTCCAGTCATGAAAAGAAGCAAATAAATTTTCATTAAGGGTAGCTAAATGTAATTTTAAAATTTAATTACACTGCTACAGTAATCAAAATTGGGTGGTATTGTGTAACTGGGGGCTTACAGATCAATGAAACAGAAAAAAAAGAATCTAAAATGCACACAAACTTACATGACTAATTGATTTTCTAGAAAATAATTAAAGTAACTCTATGGGAGTAAGACACTTCAAAAGTGGTGTTAGAAAATTGAACATCCATATGCCAATTTAGAAAAGACCTCAATCTTCATTTCACACCACATGAAAGCAATCAACTCACAATAGATCACAGAGCTAAATATAAAATATAAAATCTATATACTGTAGATGGAAAAAGAACAGAAAAATCTTGACTCTAGATTAGAAAGGCATATGTTTCTATATTCATTCTAGTAGTCCATGTCTTTTTCTTGATAATGAGAGCTATCAGTGAGCATAATTTACTTTAAAATTGGTATGATTTTGTGTTAATCAAAATTTTAAGGTATTTGCCTGTGATTTAAACAGCTGTGTTAAAAGAATGAAAAGAAAAAACATAGAGCAGGAGAAAATATTAGAAACTATGTATCATATTAACTGCATATTAGAAAAACATAAAGAATTCTTAACATCTTATAATAAGAAAACAACACAATGTTAAAAATGATGGAAAACAAAACCACAATAAAATTATACTTATGCCTTGGACAGTTATCATTAAAAGGTTATCAGTACTAGATGTTAGAGATGATATTGTGCAACTTGAATACTCATGCATTGCTAATGGAAATGTGCTGCACGCACTCGTCTACCCCAGTAGGTCTACAGTATCAGGGTTAAAACCTGATCATGGACAAGAGGCATTATGACTCCAAAGGGAGTTTGTCTCCTGGGGATTTCAGTCAGTTGTGGGCATCTCCTAACTTGGACGTGTTCCAGATTGATCTCTGCTAAGTCTGTGGAGAGTCTGTGGAGAGATCTGTGTGCTTTCTTTATTCAGGCATAAAGGTGCCCTAAGAAATATTTCGTTATAGCTAAAACTGAGATTGAACATTATTTCCTGGCTTTCACAGTGTTTCAATAATCCTAATAGATTTCCTAGCTGTAATTAGCTTAGAATTTTACTAAGAAGCTGTCTTACCAGACAGGGTGTCTCAAGAGTTAGAGTTAGCAGTTAGGCACTTTCTATCAGAGCAGTCTCACACAAAGAAAATCTGTTTTACTGCCAGTGAGAAGTTAGAAGTTGTAGGGCTTCCCGCACTAATTATCTATGTTACAGCCAAGGAATGCTAGAATACGACCTTCAGCTACCTGCCTCAGACAGACCTGAGAGTTTACCTTGGGGCTGCCAGGACAACCCAGCCCAAGAAGAAGGACACCACTGCTCCTCCACCTTGCACTTGGATGATGCTTGTTCTCACTGACCTTGATGTAGCCATCTCCTGCCTACGTGACTTCTGTAGTTTGCGCTGTTCTCTGCATACCATATAAGCCTGATTTCTACTTTGTACAAATTGCATTCAGAATCTGCACTCCCTTGTGCTGCATCTGTTTGTCATTTCTTCGTCAACGCCTTGTCTACCTGACTAGGACCCTGTTCCCCCCAAGGGTTGAGGGAGGCCCAGACTGGCTGGCCCGTGGTAGAAATGTAAAATTATAGTGCAGCCACTGTGGAAAACAATTTGGCAGGTCATGAAAATGTTAAACAGAATACCATTTTTAAATGATCTGAGAATCACGCACATGAAAAACAACAGAATAATTTAAAAGAAGGTGGAAATGTGCATATGCCAAAAGAGGAAACTTACTAAGAACCCTAAACATTCTAAGAAATACAAGTGTTTCAAAGGCTGAAGCAAAAGGGCCTCTTAAGAGTAATAGTTTTAGGTCAACCTGCCTCCTCACCCAGGACCTCATTGAGATAACTCTCAAAATCAGAATACAAGATATTAAAGGGATAGCAACCTGTTAGCTTTCCTCAGAGGCACAGACACATCCTGATACTAAAAACACATAAGAGGCTGAGGAAGTAGATCCACTGCTTGTCCAGCATGCACAATACCTGCAGTCTGATCCTAGATGCCGTGGTGCATCCTGGAATCTCAGCACAAAGAGTAGAGGCAGGAGAATTACAAATTCAAGGTTTTCCTCAGCTACATGCCATGTTGAAATTCAACCTTGAGTAGTGAGACTCTATCTCAAATCAAAACTCTGTGTGTCTCTGTGTGTGTGTGTGTGTGTGTGTGTGTGTGTGTGTGAGAGAGAGAGA
>JADRCD010031924.1:0-17539 GCA_019843815.1 Montemys delectorum
TCCTCCTCCTCCTCCTCCTCCTCCTCCTCCTTCTTCTTCTTCAAGCTTTGTTTTATTTATATGAGTATACTGTGAGTGTCTTCAGACATACCAGAAGAGGTCATCGGATCCCATTACAGATGGTTGTGAACCACCACGTGGTTGCTGGGAATTGAACTCAGTACCTCTGGAAAAGCAGTCAGAGCTCTTAACCTCTGAGCCATCTCTCTAGCCCAAGGAGAACTTTTCTATCTGTGGCTATAGGTACTGGAAGCTGGGCTTGTTCATATCTCAGTAGATCAGGAAACAGAGAACTCCAGACGGAAGTGCATTCAGATACTACCCCTCTCAAGGCCTAGTCCCTAATGACCAATCAACCATCCAGGCCCTATTCCCACAAAGTTCCACAGCCTCCCCAAACAGAGCCATCGATTAGAAGCTGCACACTCAAACAGAGGAGCCTATAGACAACATCTCATGTTCCAACCACAGCACAAGTCAGCCTGGCACAGGACTCACCCCTGAACCTGCCTCCCAAGGCGTCTTAGGCCCACTGGCCAGCAGGGCTGGTGCACAGGCTGAGAGGGGCAGAGTCACTGCTATGGCCTTAGCTGAGGTGTGAGAGGGTTGTGTCTGTATATGAGTGCATGTGGTGGTTGGTAACATGATATGTGTGGCATTGTCTCCAAGTGAGAGTCCACACTCATGGGTGTGCCTATGTGAGTATGCACAGGTGACCAGGATCATTTGGCCTCTTGCTGTGTGTTCCAGCATTCCTCCCAGGCCAGACACAGCTCTCACGCCAAGCTCAAGAAGGACTAAGTATCAGAGAGATTATGCATTATCCTTTAATGTAACAAATTTAATGGAATTCCTTCTTCCCACAGCATAGCTGAAGGAACCCAAACTCTTGCTTCTGACGTCAAGTGCAAGTGGCCTTCCCCCACAAACCCCTATTTCTCTAGGCCTTTTTGTCCCATAATTTTCCTCAACATTCATAGTGCAGCATGCCCACGCTGCCGTGTCTCCTGACATCTGGAGGAAGAGGCCCAGGAAGGGGAGAGAAGAAAAAAGAGACCTCAGTTTGCAGGAGCTGTTCTTGGTGCTGAAGCCACACCTGCAGGTATCTGATGTCAGGGTCTGGGCTGGGCCCCACCTGACTTTAAGAAGCTGCATACCCTGACCCTGAGATGACTACAGTTCCTGGGGATCATAGTATTAGGAACAGAGAGCTGTGATTAGGGAAAATGAAATTTTCTACCATGTTGCTTGTGGGTCTGGTGTGCCTGGAGCTCACTCCACTGTTGGCTGAACACCTCCTTTGGAGCGTCGGGGACTCAGACGCAGCTGAGATGCCTATGGGAGATGTTGCAGTAGAGGGGAATCTTCCCAGAGCCAGATGGAGGCCCTGGGAAAACAGATTTCAATTAGGAAACTCTTCTTACGGTCAGGGCTCTTCGGTAAGGGATTGTCTTGTCTCAGTAATAGGCTGGCTTCTTGAAAGAAAAGGGTTCTTGTAGTAGTAGATTGGCCCCTATGCATCATGGCTGCTACCTACAGAACACCTACCACGTGTTGATCACAGTCCATAGGCACGTGTATGGATGGCTCTGTGTTGCAGATGAGGAAACTAAGTTCGGAAAGGAGAAGCCGCTTGATCAAGGGCACGGGGCTAGAATCGCACACATGTCTGATCCGAATCCCATGTTACTGACTCAGTGCTAAGAAGGCTCCCTGAACAAGACATCCCAGGGATAGACATCCCAGCTGTGGCCCAGCCCCCAGCTTTCTCCAACTCCTTGCCCTCTTCCTTCCTAGGGTTGGTTTTTAAAGAAGAAATGAATGAAAAATGGATGAACAGAGGCTTAGGGCGTGGAGTCCAAGGAGATTAGAATTGATGTTTCTTTCATGAGAGTTGGGGCAGTGTTCATCACCTGCGGCAGCTCAAGGAAGACACTGCCTGTAAGTCACTTGGGCCACTGCCTGCTGGCCCTATGGGCTCTCCCGTCTGTGCCACCATCTGCCACCACACCCCTCCCCCTTCTCCCCATGGTTCACGGGTCCCAGCTCAGACCCTAGCTCTGAGATGATAAAAGGAACCCAGTCCAGCGTGGATGCCAACTATGCCTTCTGCCAGGAGTTTCAAAGCTGCTTCAGGGTGGCTGGCCAGCCTCGTAGGTGAAGACCAAGCATGGAGGTCCTGAGAGTTGGCCCTCAGCCCTCACTCCACAACTGGCCATTGTCACGACCTCTGCTGCTGTCCCCACCAGAGATGTGACAGCTCTTCCTCCTGCTCTTGCAGCCTGAAGACTCACCACCACAGAGCTGAGGACGCTGAGCGTAGCGACGGCTCGCACCTGCAGTCCCAACACTTAGAAGGTAGTGAGGCAGAAGAATTGTGAGTTCAAAACTAGCCTGGGCTAAGTTGGGAGTTCTAGGCTAGCCTGGGCTACAGTGAGACTTTATCTCTAAAACAAAGCAAAACAAAAGTAATAATAGGGTTTGGGGATATAGTGTAGTTCAGTGGGTAGAGTGCTTGCTTTGTATGCGTGAGGCCCCAGGTTCAATTCTCTCTCAGCACCAAAATAACAGCATTAATAACAAGTCAAGGCCACTGAAAGGAAAATCCCCTTCACTCCTTAGAGAAGGCCCTCACTACTAAGCAGTTGTGCTGGGTTGGGACTCAGGATGGAGACCTGACCAACCCTGGCTGTTACGGGCTTGTTTAGTCTTGTCCCCTGACTCTGTCATCCCAAAGTCAGATGGAAAGCCTTGAAGCTGGGGTGCAGCTCAGCCCTGGAGGCCACTGAGAGTGTGGCCGACTCTCAGCTCAGCCGAGGAGCACCGCACTGGGAGCACCACTCCAGAGCACAGGTGGGAGGGAGATGGTGCCTCTCCTCCCTTGCCTCTTTTTCTGACTCCCATCTTCTCTGCTAAGTGGGGGGGGGGGGTGGTGCCAAAGAGGGTCTCGGGAGGGTTAGAGCGTGGGAAGGTGGCAGAGATGTGTGGCTGCAGCCCAGCAGGCTCCCTCTGGACTTCCCAGTCCCTCGGTCCCAAGGGCGGGGAGCTGCGAACTGGGTCAAACTCTGGTGGGCCTCGGCGATCACAGAGTTTGCAGGCAGTACCCCACCCCCACCTCAGCCCACCTCAGAGCATTCCAGACTCCCTGCCTTGCGTGCCATGGTGCTCCGAGGGAGATGAGGGGGAGGGGAGGAGGCCAGGAGGCCCGAGGCCCAGGGGAACACCCGCACGCCAGGCTCCCTCACGCAAGGGGCTTGGCACGCAATGCGAAGGCAGCTACCCAGTCCCCTCTCCTGCTGAGAGCGCGTGGGGGGTGCCCTAGTCTCTGCCCCCCAGCTGCAGCTTCCACCCCACTGCCTGTCAGTCAGCACACCCACACAGCTTCTCAGAAGACAGACTGGCCACCCCACTCTGACCTGCTTCAAGCCATCACCGCCCTGTCTGCTGTAAGCCCAGCTGTCCATTTGTCTGTCAGACACTCTATCTGCCCGCCCTCCTCTCTCTCTATCAAGTCTGTCTGTCCTCTCAGAAACACCTCCAGTCCAATTGTAGTGCATCCTAATATCTGTCAGGTTGGCCACTGGGAAACGCTCCTGACGGGCCCGACTGTCTGTCCATCTGTCTTTCATCTGATCTGCCTCCCTATGTCTCCCTGGCAGGCAGGGAGTCCTACCGTTTCAGCTGGCTCCTCCCTCACCCTTGCTCTTCCTCCACTCCCTACTCATTTCTTTCTTCACATGGAGATGGCCCTAAGGTCACTAGAGCCATCCCTCAAGGCCACGGATCAGTGAGTGAGTCGTGGCCGAAAGCCCAGCCACTCCTGGAGCCCGACCTCAGTACAGTACAGCATCTGCCCTCTGCCAGCCCCAGGCTACCTATGCCAGCCCCACAGTGTGAGAGAAAGATTTAGCTAAACGTATTTGGGCAAGATGAGGTTCAAATTAATGGTGAAAATAGGGTTTTACGATTCCATTTCAGTTTTATTCCTGAACCAATTTTCTCCATTAGCTCAGAGTCGGGAGTGAGCACAGCCCTCCTCTGCAGTCTTTATGGTAATGCGGGTTAATGTCTGAGTTTGAGGAGCTCAATTAGCAAATTCATGGACAAGGGGGTCTGTTGGCTTCTCTTGTGAAGCCCAGCTATTCATTAGCCACAGGGAGACACTGGGTTTCACGTCTGCATACAAAACCGTCAGCTACCGTTCTCCAAGCTTGGAGCCCGGCACAGATTAGGTGTGCAAAGAGTCTCTGGTGTCTACCCTCAGCCCCGGGCCTGGTACAGAGGGGATGGGGGTCTCAGTCTTCCACACTCAGCTCAGGGCTCCTGCTGGGTCCAAGTGTAGAACAAATCAGTTAGTCAGTGTTCTCAATACCCGGGACAAAGACACCCAGGGCCTGGAAGAGCGGTGCTGAAGGTTCGGTGAGATCACTCAGCAAATCAAGGTACTTTGTCACCACCAAGTCTGATGACCTGAGTTTTGTGGAAGAAGAGAGATCTCTCTCACACACACACACACACACACACACACACACACCAAACACATACAATGCCTCTTGACCTCTACACACACACTCTGTGACACACCTTCATGAAATAACTGTAGTAGAATGAAATTGACGCTCCCTCCCAAAAGCTCTGGGCCTAGCACAGAGTTGCCACACAGTAAATGCCAGACAAGTGTTTGCTGTCTGACTAAGTGAATGAATGAAGGCTGCTGGTCTCCAGCAACTGCAAGGGAGGCGTCCAGACGAGCAGATAATCCTAGTCTGGAGATCCTTGAGTTGGGGGCTTCAGAAGGCAAAGTAACCATTTCTGGGGTCACAGCTTCCAGGCTTCTGGCTGGGTATCCACATTAAGTGGAGGCGCTTCGAGTGGCTTCTCACATGCCCTGATCTCCAGGGGAAGGAAGCTAGACAGGCAGAGGGACCCCCCACTCTCCCAGTGCCTTTCTCAGACCTCATCGTCTGATGATCTAAACCTGGCTGACTGGTCCCACTTTGAAAATATTGAAACTAAAGCCCAGAGAGGGAAATGTCTTGCTCACAGCCACACAGCAAGTCAGCCGTCCAGACAGACTGGGCAGGCAGCTCTTCTTCGTCCGATCACTCTGGACCATTCCTGCCTGGGGAAATGCCGGTTCCCTGAAGATTGTGTCTCTCTGTTAAGTGTGGACTGCTGAGTCCCTGGAACTTAGAATCACAGCGAGTGAGCGACTGCTCTTTATTGAATGAAAGAAAGAACGAGCCAAGCAGAGGCAGCAGGTTGGACGTTCTAGGCCTGCCTGGACTGTAGTGACGTGAGTCCACGTGCAGTCTGGAGAACGTGGTTACACGTTGTCTCAAAATAAAAAGTGAATCAAAAAAGCTGGAAACACAGCTCAGTGGTTGAGCACTTGCCCAGCATACATGAGGACCCAAGTTCAATCCCCAGTAAGAAAAACGACAATATAATCATAGTGATGATGATGATGATGATGATGATGATGATGATGAAAGGTAACCATCATCCATCTGGCCAGTTCTCATCACCTGTGTCACACTGGTGTGAGTGCCACTCCAGGTGTCCCTAGAGCCCAGTGTTGAGCATACTGCCTCGTCCTGCAGCTCCGCTCCGTGTGCAGGTGAAGATCCCTCCTCTGGAGAGGCAACTTCATCTGTGACGGATGACTGAGTGGTAGATTCTGATCCTGCCAGGCCTGTTCTGCACCTGTGCCCTCCACAGCCCCCCCCCCCCGCCCCCTGCCCCAGCGCCCTGCTGAGGCTGAGCCTTCCAACGGCTTTCCTGCTTCCTGAAAACCAGCCTACCCTGACAGGTCCCTAGCCCCAGGCAAGCCACTCAAACAACCAGTGGGGTCACCTCCCAGGGGCTGCAGTCTAAGCTGTGACAGAGAGAAGGAGAAAGGCTTGGCCCAGGGGGAAGCAGGCCAAGGCCCCGGAGCCCCCCACTGGGGGCTCGTCAGTTTTGCAGAAGCCTCTGAGTGACACGAGGTTGACACTGCACACAGCCTGGCAGGCACTGCCTGTCTCTCCCAGGAAGGGGCTCTGCTGGGAGGGGCCCGTGACGGGAGTAGGAATGTGACAGCCAGGCCCTCCAGAGCAGCCCGTGTACCCTCCTCTTCCAGGAAGTGGAGAGCTAAGCAGAAGGCACCAGTCTCTACGGAAGAGGCTGACAGGCAGCAACCAGTGTCCCCAGAGTCTTAGGGGTGCCGGGGATCATTCTTATGCTGCACCTTCCCTCCACAGCTGTGTGGGAGTGAGGCATGGGGGTTTGGGTACCCATTGTACAGTGAGGGTGACTGAGGCAGAAGGCATGGACTGAGGGGCAGAGTTTTGATGGACCCCAGAGCCTTTATCCCTGAAGTAGACTCTTGAAAGATGTTAAGGAGGGAGGCCGGAAAGATGGCACAGCAGTCAAGGAAGTGCATTGCTTACAGAGATCTAGAGTTCAGTTCCCAGCACCAACACAGTGACTTATAACCTGTAACATGGCTCCAGGGGGGATCTGACGCCCTCTTCTGGCTTCCTCAGGCACCAACACCCACAGCGGGCTTTCATACTGACATATGCACATACACACGAATAAAATACATTTCAGAGTAAAAAGCTAGGCATGAGGGTGTGTGTCCGTAGCCCCAACACTGTGGGGACGGCGATGGGGAAACCTGAGAGCTCAGGGGTGAGCCGGGCTAGCTGAACCGTGAAGCTGCGGGCTCAGCGAGAGGCCCTGTCTCGAGGCAGAGAGTCATAGAGGAAGACATCCAACGTCCTGCTCTGACCTCACGTATATCCACAGAGAGAAAGAAAGGTGTAAGGGGAAACATTCAGATTGAATAAGAGGCCCCCTCTCTTTCTCAGTACTTCTCCTGAGCCAAGAGAAGCAGAAGGAGATCATGCGTTTCAACACTGTGTGACTTTGGTCCAGTTGATTACTCTCTCTGGTCCTGAGCTGCGGCCATTTTACCATGGGCTTAATCTACCCTCCCGGGCTTAAGGAGCATTCTGGACTGTAGCCAGGCCCCTTTCCCTGATCTTCTGTGTCAAAAAAGAAATAACTGGTCTAGGACAGGGGGAATGGTGGGGAGCCCTCATCCCCCACAGGGGATCAGGTGACTAGAGGTGACTCGCCCAAGGTTATTCAGCCCAGTAATGTTCCCATCTGGTGTCTTCCACCATGCAGCTGCTGCAGGGGCAAAAAAAAAAAAAAAAAAAAAAGATATTCAAAAACATTTCTGAGCTTCACCTTCGCCCCTTGTTTCGGGTTTTTCTTTCTTTGTTCCTTTTTCTTTGAAGTGAGCTGGCACATTGGGGTTCTCAGAAACTCCCTTTTTGTCTTTTAAAACAACAACAAAAAAAATTTAAGCAAACTCGGTCTTGGAGACCCCAAAGATGAAAATGTCATCGCGGCTTCCTTCGGCAGCCCCCCAGAGAGGCAGTGGCTGCCTCCCTGTGTCCTCAGAGGCTCCCCATCATGGATAGGCCCGGCGGGAGGGCCTTGCTGGACCAGCTGCTGCATAAACAGTGAGGGACTTCAGACAGACTGGAAAATCAGGCGACACTTCAAAGGCTCAGTGACAGGAGGCAGAATGATGGGGGTGTGGAGGTGGCCTCCCCTGATGGCCGGCTGAGAGGAGGAGGCTGGACTGAGGCTCTGTTCACACCAAGATGAGGCCAGAGGTAGACAGAAGGACAAGGATGCCGCCCCTTAGCAGAGGCTGGTACGGTATTTGTCAATTGGAAGGCACTCAGGGGTTTGCCATGCCTGCTATGAAGTGAAGGGCACTCAGAGAAGAAGCCCAGGGGGCAGAACAGGCCCTTTCCATAGCCAGACAGCTCCTGCAAGGTGGCAGACCCTGGGCAAAGCAGGTTGCCAGGAGTCCAAGTGGCCCTGCTTACCATGGTGGGGACACACCATGCTCACTGAGCCCCAAGGTGTATCCAGCATGGGTGAGCATATCTTTTGTTTGTTTGTTTGTTTTTGTTTGTTTGTTTGTTTGTTTTTTTGAGACAGGGTTTCTCTGTGTAGCCCTGGCTGTCCTGGAACTCACTCTGTAGACCAGGCTGGCCTCCAACTCAGAAATCCGCCTGCCTCTGCCTCCCAAGTGCGGGGATCAAAGGCGTGCGCCACCACCGCCTGGCTAGCACAGCACATCTTAAAGCTTGACATCCGGCCCCAGGGCAGCTCCTAGAAAGAATAGGGTGGGTGACATTGCTAATGTGGATGAGTGAGTGTATGTGTGTGTACACTTGTATATGTGTGCGAATGGTGTATATTCATGCACACATATTGTATGTGAGCATGCCTTACATGCCTGTGTCTTTCTGAACACTTGTTCTATGCTCACACTTGGCTAGGGGGATTCCTAGATTCACTGATCTGACTCCCTCGTCTCTCTCTCTCTCTCTCTCTCTCTCTCTCTCTCTCTCTCTCTCTCTTTCTCTCTCTCCCACCCCCTCTGCTTCTTTCCCTTCCCTCTGTGGGAAGTGGGAGGATCACCTGGGTTCCAATCCATCAGATCTCTCTCCCTGTGTGGCCTCAGACAAGAGCTGCTCTCCTAGCCTTCACTGGAAAATGCCAACCTCCTTCTTAGCCTCAGGAGAGGAAGGTGGGTCAGTCCAGCCTGGCATGCAAGCCCTGGCATATACTCTCCATCCTCTAGACTTCTCCCAACCCTCACGTGCCTCTATTTTCCCATCTGTGTGACACCAACGGTTCCCTGTACCTCCAGTGTGCCTATGTAAGCAAGATGGCACTTGCTGGCCGTGGGATGTGGAGTCGGCACTGATGTGTGCTTGTGTGTGCGTCCGCCTCGTGTGCACATGTGTGTTCAAGAGTTTTTACTCATCTCAAAGGTTCAGAGAAACAGCTTTTCACACAGCCCCAGAGGGAGAGCCCACGACCCCATTCAAGCATTCCCAGCATTCCTTTCCCAGTCGGCACTTCACCAACAGCTGGAAAAGCCCACCAAGCTGCAGGAGCTGCAGTGGGTGTCTGAGTTAGATGGGGGAGGGGGAGACAGGCAAGAGAGAGATGGCCTGAGTTGGAGGGGTGGATGATGCTGGTCGCCTGAGGAGGCCTCTGAGCCTGGAATCTCAGAGGACCCCTTCCCTGGAGCCTGCTGCTGTGCAAGAAAACAGCAAGCCTGGGGCACATGGTCACGTGCATGTGGGGGCTGGGGGCCGGGGGCTGGGCTAGCCCCACACTGTTGAGATGTGGGCCGCTGGCACCCAGGCCCTTTGATGTGACAGAGATGGAGACACACACATGCCTGACAATTAATTAATTGTGACTTTCAGCGCACAGCAGCCGCTTCCTATTGATCTCCTCCCGTCTGGAGTGAGAGAGACAATTAGGGGGAGCAAGGCCGCCTCGGCTAATTACTGTAGAGCGAGAGCTGCGCCTTTCAGCGGATTAAGTTCTCATCGATGCTGTGACCTGCTCACCCCAACCGCTGAGATGCAAAGGGGGCCCCTCTGTGGTAGCACCCTAGGTTTGTTCCCTGACAGAAGCAGGAAGTCACGGCCCCCTCATTGCTAAGGAGGATCTTGCCCAGCCCACATCGAGCTCTGGGATTTGGCTAAGGAGCCTAAGAATCACCACAGCCTGAGACCCAGCGCCTCAGAATAAGGGGGCCAGCCAAAATGTGAGCAGGTGGAGACCTCCCTAAGGCTGGAGGGAGGTGCTCAAGGTGTGCCACCGCTCGGCTGGTGGCACATGTCTTTAATCCCAGTACTCAGGAGGCTGAGTCCAGTGGATCTTTGGGTTTGAGGGTAGTCTGGACTATAGAGGGAGCTCCAGGACAGCCAGGGCTACACAGAGAAACTCTCATGAAAAAAATTGCATCTGTGTATAGGTATGTATATGTGAGTTCAGGTGCCCTGGGGAGACCAGAGGCAACCGGTCTCACTGGAGCTAGAGTTACAGGCAGGTGTGAACACTGGCCATGCAGAACCAGCTACAGATTTTCTTGACTTCACAACATCCTGGGACGGTGATTTTTATTTGTTTTTAGCCATAGCCAAGATGAAAAAAGTGAGTCTCGGAGCAGTTAAAAGACTAGCCTAACAGTTCTCTGTGAGTTCAAGACCAGCCTGGTCTACAGAGTGAGTTCCAAGACAGCCAGAGCTACACAGAGAAACCCTGTCTCAATTAATTGATTGATTAATTAATTAATTATAAAAAGGATATATCTGAACCCAGCTCGGAACGTGCCTCTATATACCAAATAACGGAAGCTAGACAACAGCAGGCTAAGAGAAATAAGCCAGAGACGAGACACACAGTGCTGTCCGAGGTCTCACTTTGTGGTCCAGGCTTTACCTCCGATCCGTGTTGCTCCTGCCTCCGACTCCCTAGTGCTGAAATGCCAGCCTGCGCCTCACACCTGGCTGTGAACCTTCTTACTACCACGGAGCTCTGTGTCCGAAAGGACTCAGAGATGATGTCACATAATATAGATGCGGCTGCAGTACAGAAGAGAAGTAACAGCTCGCGCAGGGTGAGGATCTCCTCGATTTGGAATCGAGGGGGAGAGTGAGATTCAGCTTAGAAACACACATACAAACCCAAAGAGCACCACAATGCGTGGACCGTGGGGCAGCCCAGCCTTCAAGTCAAGCTGAGCTGGCTCGAGGCCACGTGGCTCTGAGCAGGACCCTGCCACTTCAGCCTCAGTTTCTCTTCTGTGAAGTGGAAGCCACACCAGGCACCTCCTTTCTCCGGGCTGCTGCAGGGGCCACATGAAGCCACCACGATAGTCAGTGGGAACTAAGTACCTACTATCCACTGAGCACTCACACCCAGGCCCGATGGTGCACACTTTAAATTCTAGCTCTTGGGTGGCAGAGGCAGGTGGATCTCTGTGAGTTCAAGGCCAGCCTGGTCTACACAGCATGTTCCAGAAGAGCCAAGGCTACATAATAGAGAGACCCTGACTCAAAAGAGTAAACTACCCACTCTGTACCCTGTATGTGTCTAGGCGTGTGCATATACATGTGTGCAGGTGTGTGCGCACACATGTGGGGCCTGGGAATCACCTTCAGCTATCATTCTTCAGGAAATGCCTATATATATATATGTGTGTGTGTGTGTGTGTGTGTGTGTGTGTGTGTGTATTATTTCTGTGTGTGTGTACTCGAAAGAGGTACACGGGTCTCTGCGCACATGCAGAGGCTGGAAGAAGGCAGTGGGGTTACAGCACTTGGATATGCTCAGTTTATTACGTAAGTGTCAGAATCCAAGCTTGGGTCCTCATGGCTGCACAGGGAACATTCTTGGCTGCTGAGCCATCTCTCAAGCCCATACCTTGTTTTTCGGACAGTCTCCCACTAGGATCTGGGGCTCACTTAGTTGACTGTGCTGGCTGGCCAGTGAGCCTGAAAGGTAGACCCACCTGTTTGCATCTCCCAGCATAAGGATTAGGCACATACGACTGTGCTAGTTTTTTTACACGGGTGCTGAGAATTGAGCTCATACTTGCTACCGCCCCCAGGATCTACCCTCTACCTGGCTGTTTTTGAGGCAGGGTCTTACTCTAGAGCCCAGGCTAGCCCGGAATTCACTTTGTAGCCCAGGCTAGCCCGGAATTCACTTTGTAACCCAGACTACCCTCAGTCTCAATGTCGTGGCAGTCCACCTGCCTCAGCCTCTTGGGAGTATAACTGTAAGCCAGCACACCTGGCCTCTTGGCACACACTAGCCCATTGGGCCTTCACAGTGGTGCTGGGAGGATGTGCTGCCGTTATTCTATTTTGCGGATGAGAAGACTATGTCTTTAGGAGATAATAGGATAGTGTCATGGTTACACAGAGGGAAGCAAAACGCCGAAAGCAGGTGCCTGTGGGTACTGAGAAGGGTGTCTCAGCTGCCACCTACTCCCTCCTTCCTGAACATGATCCCAAGACACCTGCCCTGGGGGAATGTCACCTAAGTCTCTGGGGCCCACAGTCTTCTTGTTCCAGAAACCATTTCTGTGTCTCACTCTCTCAGGTGAGCTCTTTAGAGGTAGCAGCCGTGTTTTGAGAATTCACAGGGCACAGATGGCTAGGCTGCAGGGGAATAGGCTAGGTCTAGTCAGGACCCTGGACAGCTCAACAGTACCAGGGAAGTCCGATGCCCCCTGCAGGTTCTATGAGAATATGGCCATCGACAGCGCTGAAAGTAAAACGGAAGGCGGTGATCAAGACTGTGAGGGCACCACCCCATACCGTATCAGCCGGGGTAAACTGAGTCACGCTAAGGGCAGTGCCTCGATAGCTTAGTCATGGCCATTTCCACCTGCATCACACCTGTAAAACCCATGTGGTGACTCATCAAGATCCACGTGGTGAGCCAGGTCCCCAGAAGGCTGAGGTCCTATCTGGGGCTGGTGAGGATGTTTCACCAGCACTGACAGGTAAAGAGCACGCTGTAGGGTTTAAGTCTTCGACGCCACTCCTGTCTCTGTGTCAACTCCCAGCACTGGTGATGCAGGGATCATCCAGGATCTGTGAAGCTGCTACACCTCCAGACACACAGGACAGGGTAGGACATGGGGAAGTCTCCAGCCCACATTTGGCAGTACTCCACATGGCCCATCTCATGTCTATCGCGTGGCTATTTCTAGGCAAACGAAATTCTGGGAGAGTGTAGAACACAGGTCAAATTCTTAGACTCTGGACTTGAGTCGATCTCAGTTCAAATTCCGACTCCCCAGGCAAACACGTGATGGTCTCTATAGGCAGTGAGCTCCCCATCACGGTAAGCGTGTCAGCAGAAGCTGAATGGCCACACTGGGCACCCTTATCAATAGCTTGTGATCGATCAGGAAAGACTTACTTACTTTTTTTTAATAGGGTCTCATATATTCCAGGTTGGTCTCAAAGCCTGTAGCTGAGGATAGCCTTTGAGCCTCATATTCTCCTTCTTTGACCTGCTGAGTACTGAGACAACAGCTGTTCCTTATTGTGTTTACACAGTTCTAGGCACAAAACCCAAAGCTTTGTGCACACCAGGCAGACACTCTACCAGTAAAGCTACATCCCCCAATTTTATTTTATTTGAAAAACTTTCTGCCGGGCAGTGGTGGTGCATACCTTTAATCCCAGCACTTGGGAGGCAGAGGCAGGAAGATTTCTGAGTTCGAGGCCAGCCTGGTCTACAGAGTGAGTTCAAGGACAGCCGGGGCTACTCAGAGAAACCTTGTCTCCAGGAGGAAAAAAAAAAAAACCTTTCTATGACAGTAAGAGTTATAAGCATATAAACTTAATGTCTCACTTGATGAACACTGACAAATGTATATACCCTTGTATCTGATACACTAGCTCAAATGTCAAAATATTCCCATTACCCAAGGAGATTACCCTGTCCCCATGCCCTACCTGGGACCTTTAAAAGAGACCCAACATGAAAGAAATGCATACTTTCCCACCACACCCCCCCCCCAGAAGATTCTACAAGGGCGGAATCCCAAAGGTGCTAGTCAACAATCTCCAAGCTACCACTACCCCACCCCCATAGCCTGCTCCATTTTCAGGATCGGAATGGAACCTTAAGGAGGGCGCCCTCACAGGGCTAACAGTGTACTAGAACCACCAACCTGAGAGTTAGCGCCTCCTTTCTGTGTGTACCCTGGAACAACCTTCCTCTCTACAGTAGGCCAGGTGTGAATTCCAAGCTCGGCCCTGTGAAGGGAGGGGAAGCTTTCAAACCACTGTCCTGTGCACCCTAGACCGCAGTTCTGGGCGGGACTCTGCCTTGTCTTGGCAACACGTGGTCCTTGGTGTATACCCATGCGGCCAGGTAAGCGCCTATGTCCTGAACACCTGCTAAGCGCCAGTCATCCCGGGTTCTCAGCACAGCCCGATCTGCGTGTGTTAGCATCCCCCACTGCACCTAGAAAACTAAGGCTCCCCAAGGCGGATGTATACGCAAGGTCACAGGGAGTGTGGAACGGAGAGGCAAAAATTCAGGTTCTCCTCTGCTTCCTCAGGTGCCTCATACAAGGTGGACACGTGACTCGGAGCCCTGAAGAGGGTCCTTGCTCCTCTAACCCTGATCCCTTTTCCCCACGCCCCGCCCCACCTCAGATCTGAGGGTTGAGTTTCTTCACCCCCGCAAACACTGCCCTTTCCCGGAGCCTCTCTCCCCTCGCACCAGCCAGGCTCCGGGCTATGACAGAGCTTCCCAGGAGCAGCCGGGGCTCCTTTGCATACTACGGCTCATTTGCATACTACTTAGGAAAAGCCTTCACTTTTCCCACCTGCAGCACACTCTGGGCTGATTACTTCTCCCCACATCGGAGAGTTAATTACTCTCCCGCGTCGACCGGGTGTTTATTTGCAATCAGCAGAGGGCTGAGAAGAGGGGGGAGGAGGGGGGGGGGGACACCGGCAGAAGCAACTGTCATTAGCCCAAATTTCAGAGCGCAAGTGAGAGTAAGCTCCTGCGCCGTAAGGATTAAGTCAGACCCAGCCTCGGCCCAGCATGCCCGTTCACCCTGGGCACGTCCCCAGCTCCAGGGAAAGGAGCTGGTTGATTAGACCCGAGGTCAGGGGTACTGTCGAACAAAGACCCACGGGGAGCGGCTGGCAGGACAGACAAGCTCCAGGCAGCCCAATTACACAGTGGCCAAGGCGCAGGGACACCTCCCAGCTGGCTCCCCCAGCTGCCTGGCTTTTCTCTAAGCCTTTCTCCTAATCCTCCTGATCTCTTTACAACTCACCTGCCCGCAGCCCAGCTGGGTGACTTCTAGCTGGGATTTCTCCAAGAGGCTTACCTGGCCCTTCCTGGACTTGGCCCACAGCCCCTTCCACCATCCAGGATGCCCTCTCCAGCTGGGACAAAAAACGGGATAGAGTTTTATATCTTCCTGTATTCTCCAGTCTTCCCTAAAGAAAAACAAAACAAAACAAAACAAAACAAAACAAAATTTTGTCTTTTTTTTCCCATTTTTTGTTTGTTTTGTTTCGTTTTTTGAGACAGGGTCTCTCTACATAGCCCTGGTTGTCCTGTAATTCACTATGTAGACCTTGAACGCAGCATGTAGACCCTGGCTGCCCTTGAACTCACAGAAGCCCACCTGCCACCTCTGGCTCCTTAATACTGGGATTAAAGGTGTGAGCAACCATGCCCAGCTCTCCAGTTTCTTTCCCAGATTTTCCAGCAGTTCATCATGGAAGGGGTCCTCTGAGTGGCAGGTGAGGGCAAGGAACAGAAAGGCCTCTAGGAGTGCCACCAAGTAACACAGACTCTAGAGGGCTGGAAGCTTAGCACCCACCGACTGGGGTCCCCCACTCCCACCCTCACTTTCTGGGTGGGGTCCCCGGTAGATCCTGAGCCCAACACTGCCTGCTCAACAAAGCAAGGAGCTCAAGGTGAAGATCTCAGTGGTCACTGCTAGCCCCTCCCAGCTACATCCTTCACAACTCCCACCTCTCTGGTGTTCAGGGCAAGAATGGCCCAAGGAGGAGGGAGGTACCAGACCAAAGGAGCAAGGAAATCAGACAGAGACTCCGTCCACTAAAGGGCAGAGGGAGAGTGTGAGAGAACGGTGGGTGTTTCCACCAAGGGTTCTGGGTCTGGGGGCATGGAAGAGTGATCTATGGTGAGAGGAGGGAGAGGCTGGTGAGCATGAATCTGCTCCAGGGTTAAGGAAGCGCCATAAGAGAGAATTCAAGGCAAACAGCAGTTCACAGGGCAGGGTGAGAACTTGCTTGTAAGGTCACTAGCAGCTTCATCTGTCGTCCGTCCAAGTCACCCACTGACAGGAGAACAGGGAAGCAGACACAGCGGGTGAGTATGGTGGATGTCAGACACAGACATAGAACTGCCATGTGTGGCCACTCGGACGTCAATAGAAGCCAGGGGCTACAACAGGGCAGCAAGTGGCCTGCTCTGAGGTTGGAGCTCTCTCTCTCTCTCTATCTATCTATCTATCTATCTATCTATCTATCTATCTATCTCTCTCTCTCTCTTTCTCTCTCTCTCTCTCTCTCTATCTCTCTCTATCTCTATCTCTCTCTCTCTCTCTCTCTCTCTCTCTCTCTCTCTCTCTCTGCTTCCAGAAGAAGGCCTGTGGCCTAAGAGGGGTTCCAGGACACATGTGGGTACAGTGAAATGCTCCAAGTTTGACCAGATGCCAATGGACATAGGGACATCTAATGCCCAAATATCAAGTGTCAAGCATCTCAGTTTATACTGCTTGTACTGTATACCTTTTTTTTTTTTTCAACATATGTAGCCCAGTTAGGTCTTCCAGGTGTTGGGTTCACAGGTCTGAACCACCATGCCTGTTCAATGCTAATAAATGAAAAGGTGTGTGTGTGTGTGTGTGTGCGCGCGCGCGTGCACTTTGCCTACTCTGATTCAAAGGAAGAATTAGAAATGGCAATTTGAATAAAGTAGGGTGTGTTACATTTGCTTCTGAGATGCGCAGTGTGGAATAGACTTTCAGTCCCCAAGTCCACCTCAGCCTCTGTGGCCCTTCCTGGTCTTGCACCTTACAGTGTCTATGGCTCCTGTCTTCAAAGATCCTTCCTTTTGGGAGGGAATGTTGGGTAACATTAGCCAATTGATCAACTAAAAGGGAAATCTGTCCCAACATCAAAGCCCAGAGGGACAGTGGAGAGCCCCTGACAAGTACTAATGTGTCCCCCAATGTGGCATTTTTATTTTGGATGTTTCCTCTAGTAGTGTTTTTTTCAGTGTCAGGGATTAGAACCAGGGTCTCACACACGCTCGGCAAGTGTGATCGCCGAGGGTCTCACCCCTGCTCACCAACAGGAGCACTACCACAAAGCAGGGCTCACCTAAGGTCCGAGAGTGCAGCCCTTGATGGAGACAGAACACCACCAGAAGGAACTCGAATAATGGAAAAGATGTGTCTTTCTGGGTCTAGCGGTGCAGGCCTGTCATCCCAGCTACAGGGGAGATTGTGTGTGCAGGGCCAGCCTGGGCTACAGAATAGATTCAGGCTCCACCTGGACAACTTAGAACGTCTCAAAATCAAATGTAAAAGGAGAGGTGGAGATGTAGCTCCGTGATAGAAAGCGGGCCTAGTGTGTGTGAGGTCTACACAGACACACACAAAGACATATACATCCACAGATACACACACACACACACAGAATACAGATAGACAGAGGATACACACACAGATATACACACAGACACACAAACAGACACACAGACATGCACACATAGACACACATACACACACACAAACATATACACACAGACACACACACAGGCACACACAAAGGCATAGACACACATAGACACACAGACATGGACACACACAGGCACAGACAGACAGACGGACAGGCACACATTTGTTGCTGTTACTCCTCAGGTTCCTGACTCCACTTTGCATGACTTAGTGAGCGGTACTGCAAGGGCTTCTGTCCCACAGTCTTCGGCCTCCCCTCCAGGCGTCTGAGCTCTGTAGACAGGGAAGAATGTGCCTGCCCACACTGTATCAGCCTGAAGATGTTCCCTGTGCAACATTTCATTTCAGGGGTTGTTGCTGACCCATTGTGTGTGTGTGTGTGTGTGTGTGTGTGTG
>JADRCD010031930.1:0-20744 GCA_019843815.1 Montemys delectorum
AGCATTGATGTACTTATCGACTTAGGTATATATTAGGAGAGGAAAATATTAGATACATAGAGTTTAGGAGTTTAATTAATCATTCAAACAACTATGTCAGTGACCATGTAATTCCAGATCTAAGAAATTGGCTATCTTTAGATTTAACAATGAACAATAGTCAAATGCATCTATTATTTCTTCTATAATTAGGCTCTGATACATTAATTTATTTCTACATCTTCCTAGTCATCATTTATATAAGCACTCACTGATTGATCACATAAAATTAAAACAAACAGACAGCAACTCTAAGATTATTTAAAAGATTTATCTAAAATGGTAACATTTCTCTTCCATATGGTTGTTATTTAGCCCTCCTTATACTCTTTGGTCCATTCCCCATCTCAGTTTTATCTATCTTGTTCTGTTGTCTGTACTCTTTTAACACTTGATAGCAAGGCATTCTAACTCCCCTCCCTTGAAAGCACTAAAAAGAGCACTGGTATCCTGAGTGTCTGATTTTGTATGACTTTAACTTTTGCTTTCTTTCTGTCATGAATTTCATCTAACTCTTCATTCAAAAATTTTCTTCAGAGCACCTTAAGAACTGCAGCATCCATGTCTCTCCTTAACACACACTTCAGTGTCTGCAGAAACCTGTTTCTTTCCTGTTTGAAGATCCAATGGCTAGAAAGTCCCCATGTTTATTCTCATGATCCATGCCAGAGAAATCTTTGACTCTGTTGGTAATCTCAATGTTAAGGTTGATCTCTATATTTCTATGGTTCTCTTCTGAGCTGCTGTGCCTAGTGGTGCTTCCACTGCTGTCTATGAGTTCATAGAGCTGTAGGAGGATAAGAAGTACTACATAGGGAAGGGTACTGAGCCCATCAATGAAACTATTATACCTGCTCTGCTTAACAAAAACAACTAAATTTTGTGGCATAAGAGAAAGACAGACTGATTATTGAGATGGAGTGCACTAAAAATAAATCTAAATTTGGTGCAAATGACATTACGGTACTGTCCTTGACTGTTTGCAATGCTGCTGCTGTGGAAAATGGGGTATCCCTTTACCATCACATTGCTGACTTGGCTGGCAACCCAGAAGTCATCATTCTGGTCCCAACTTTTAATGTGATCAATAGTGATTCTCATGCTGCCAACAAGCTAGCTGTGCAACAATTCATGACCATCCCTGTGGGGTATCCTATTTCTTGGAAGCAGTGCTCATTGGAGAAGATATTTACCACAACCTGAAGAATGTCATAAAGCAGAGATATTGGGAAAATGTAGTTAAAACCAATATGGGTGATATGGATGCATTAGTACCTAAGATCCTGAAGAAAGAAGACTAGAGCTGCTGAAGATGACTAACTACACTGACAAGGTTGCCATTGGAATGGATGTGGCTGCTTCTGAGTTCTACAGATCTGGCAAGACTGACCTGAACTTCAAGTATTCTGATGACTTCAGCATATCATAGCTGACTAGCTAGCTGACCTGTATAAATCCTTCATCCAGGAGTATCCAGTGATATCTATAGAAGCATCCTTTGACAGGGACAACTGGGAAGCTTGGCAGAAGTTCACAGCTAGTGCAGGTGTCCAAGTGGTTGGGAGTGATCTCACAGTAACCAACCCTAAACAGATTGCCAAAATTATGAGTAAGAAGTCCTACAACTGCCTCTTGTTCAAAGTGAACCAGATCAGCTCTTTGACTGATCCTCTGTAGGAATTCAGGCTGGCCAAGTTTAATGGTAGGGGTGCCATGGGCATCACTCTTGAGAGACTAAGGCTAATTTGATCACTGACCTAGTGGTGGGGCTCTGCACTAGGCAGATCAAGAATGGTGCCCCTTGATGATCTGATAACCTGGTCAGATAAACTCAAATCTTTAGAATTGAGGAATAGCTGGGCAGCAAAGCCAAAGTTGCCACCAGGTCCTTCAGGACCATGTCACATGGTCCCTGACCATGTAAAGCATGGGCTGGAGATACTTAGAGCCATCAGCTTCTTAGAATCTTCCTCTCCCTGGTACAATGGTACAACCACTCTGGAAATCAGTTTGGTGGTTTCTGAAAAAATTGGACATAGTACTACCTGAGGACCCAGCTATATCACTCCTGGGCATATACTCAGAAGATTCTCCAACATATAACAAGGACACATGCTCCACTATGTTCATAGCAGCCTTATTTATAATAGCCAGAAACTGGAAACAACCCAGATGTCCCTCAACAGAGGAATGGATACAGAAAATGTGGTCCATTTACACAATGGAATACTACTCAGCTATTAAAAACAATGAATTTATGAAATTCTTAGGGAAATGGATGGATCTGGAGAATATCATCCTGAGTGAGGTAACCCAATCACAAAAGAACACACATGGTATGCACTCTCTGATAAGTGGATACTAGCCCAGAAGATAGGAATATCCAAAGTATAATCCACAAACCACAGGAAACTCAAGAAGAAGGAAGTGTGGATACTTCAATCCTTCTTAGAAGGGGAAACAAAATAGCCATGGAAGGAGTTTCAGAGACAAAGTGTGGAGTAGAGACTGAAGGAATGAAAATCTAGAGACTGGCCCACCTTGGGATATATCCCATATTCAGTCACCAAACCCAGACACTATTGTGGATGCCAGTAAGTGCTTGCTGACAGGAACTTGATATAGCTGTCTCCTGAGAGGCTCTGACAGTGCCTGACAAATATAGAAGTGGATTCTCACAACCATCCGTTGGACTGAGCACAGGGTGCCCAGTGATGGAGCTAGAGAAAAGACCCAAGGAGCTGAAGGGTTTGCAGCCCCATAGGAGGAAAAACAATATGAACTAACAAGTACTCCAGAGCTCCCAGGGACTAAACCACCAACCAAAGAGTACACATAGTGGGATTCATGGCTCCAGCTGCATATGTAGAAAAGCATGGCCTTGTTGGTCATCAATGGGAGGAGAGGCCCTTGGCCCTATGAAGGTTCTACGCCCCAGTGTAGAGGAATGCCAGAGCCAGGAAGTGGGAGAAGGTGGATTGGTGAGCAGGGAGAGGAGGGAGGGAATAAGTACTTTTTTAGATGGGAAGCCAGGAAAAGGTGGGAACATTTGAAATGTAAATAAAAAAATATCTATTAAAAAATGAAAAAAAAAATCTTCCTCTCCCTGATGTCAGAGATTGCTCAAGGCTAGTTCAGTGTCTGTCCTTGCCATGTTACTGCTTCCTTAGACTTCTGAAACCAGGTCTGACAACCTGAAGTATTGCTGTAAATCCCAGCCTTTTAATCATGTGATTGGTCCCCATCATTGTTTCTGTCACCTTACTTCCCAGCTAGTGTATTGTGTAATCTCTAGGGTGGCCACAAACAAGACTCTCCAGTGGTTTTACATGTAAAATAAAAGCCTCAGTGACCCATAAAAAAAAGAGTGGTTTTTTTGTTTGTTTGTTTGTTTCAATTTTACTTGGGACAGAGAAGAAAGTAATCATGGGGAGGGGGAAGGGAGGGAACTAGTTGGAAGAAGAGAGGGGGAGGGGAAGGAGAAAAGGGAACATAATCAGGTATTGGGGGCAAGGGGTGAAGGGTGAAGCTCTGAGGGCCACAGAATGAGTGGATATGTGCAACCTCAGGAGGTGGGAGGTAGGGGCATCCTCTAGAATTTATCATTCACCTGGGAGGTCAGAGACTCTCAGGACTCAAAGGGAGGAGCCTTAGATAAAATGCCCAACAGTAGGGAGACGGAACTTGTAGAATCCATCCCCAGTAGATAGACAGGGCATCAAGTGGAGGAATAGGGTCACCATCCCACAGTCAAAAACTCTGACTCAGAATTTGTTCCTGTCTAAAAGAACTTCAGGGACAAAAATGAAGACACTGAGGGAAAGGAGGTCCAATGACTGACCCAAATTGGGATCCATCTCAAGGGCCTTACACTATTACTATGATGTGCTTATCAATAGGAGCCTAGCTTGGCTGCCCTCAGAGAGGCCCAACAAGCAAATGAAAGTGTCAGATGCAGATACTAGTACCCAATCAATGGTCAGAAGCTGGGGACCCCTGTGGTTGAATTAGAGAAAAGCTGGAAGAAGTTGTGGAGGAGGGTCACCCCATAGGAAGGCCAGCAGTCTCAACTAACCTGGACCCTAGAGATCTCTCAAACACTGAGCCACCAACCAGGTAGCATACATCAGCTGGTCCAAATCTCCTGGCACATACACAGCAGAGGAGTGCCTGGCCTGGCCTCAGTGAGAAAAGATGCACCTAACCCTAGAGAGATTTGAGGCCCCAGGGAGTAGGGAGGTCTGATCGGGTGGGGTGAGGTGGGTGGGGATATCCTCTTGAAGAGGAGGAATAGAATGAGGAACTGTCAGAAGTCGGAACTGGAGGGGGATAGTGATGCTGTAAACATAATTGAAGACAAAAAAGTGTTTTATGGTTTGTTAGACTATTTTATTTGGTTTCTATTCAGTTTTTAATAACATTTCTTGAGTATTCCTGGGCTCTTAAGTAGGAAGCTGTACATCGATTAGTGATTTTCATGGCTATCAGTTAAGAAAAATGAAGATCACAGGGTGAGTGGACTTACTTGTATAGGTCTAACGACTCTCCCTGAAGAGGGAGGTCCTCCTGTAGTGGAAATGGATATAGTTGTCTGTAGTGGTCAGGTATCTGCCTTGAGAAGGAATCAGGTACATGCAACTGGCATGGAAGTGGAAATCTAGTTTCTACCAGCTAAGGATAGAAACAATTGGTGAGAATAGATGGAATTATTATCAGTGTGAGTTGGGCTTTCTACTTAAAGAGGTTTTACAGGTAGGGGCACAAGAAGGCAGGATCCTGAGAGCACAAGCATTAATACAAACAATAAATGGGACTTCATGAAACCAAAGAAGTGGCTGTATAAAAAAGAGCACCATCACTCAAGTAATGAGGCAGTCTATAGAATGGGGAAAAAAAATCTTAGCAGCTATACAATTCGCAGAGGGGCAGTATCTAGACTGTATAAAGAACCCAAGAAAGGAAACAACAAGAAAACAAAAAACCCATATTAAAAATTGCATTATATAACTAAATAAAGAGTTCAGAAAAGACAAAACACAAAAGGCTGAGGAACATTTTTAAAATGTTCAATAACCATAGTCATTAGGAACTTGCAAAATAAAAGTACTTTGAGTTTTCATTTCACCCCAGTAAGGATGACTAAGGCTAAAATAAAAAAAAAAAATGAGTGAACACTCCTTCATTGTTGGTAAGAGTGTGAATTTGTACAACCACTCTAGAAATCAATTTGGCAGTTTCTCAGAAAATTTGGAATAGTTCTACATCAAAACCCAGCTATACCACTTCTGGACATATACCTAAAAGGGACTGTACCATCCCACAAGGACACTTGCTCTATTATGTTCATAGATATTTTTATTCATAATAGCCAGAAACTGGAAACAACCCAGATTCTCCTCAAATGAAGAATGGAGACAGAAAATGTGGTTCATTTACACAATGGAATACTATCCAGCTATTCAAAACAAGGACATCATGAATTTCTCAGACAAATAGATGGAACTATAAAATGTCATCCTGAGTGAAGTAACCCAGACCTAAAAGGGCATGCATGGTATGTACTCATTTATGAGTGGATATTATCCATAAAGTACAAGTAAACATACTACAATCCACAGACCCAAAGAAGACAAATAACAAGGAGGTTCCAAAGAGGATGCTGAAATATTTCTCAGAAGGGGAAGTAACATAGATATCAAAGGTGGAGGGAGAGAGGGAACTGGGTAGGAGAGGGGATAAGGAGGGGAATGGGGCAGGGGGATCAAGTGTAGGGAAAGCAGGGGAGAGAGAATGGAAGTCTGTTGTGGGTTGTGGTAGGGAACATCTCTATGACATACTAGAGAACTGGGATGTGGGGAGGCCCCAGGAGTCTATGAGGGATGACTCCTAGCTGAGATTCCTAGCAGCCAGTGATATGAAAACTGAAGAGTTTTCTCCTATAGCCAGGCAGGTCTCCCAGGACACCAACCCCCCAAAAACCCTTCAATCCAAAATGTGTCCTACATACAAGATGTGCATTGACAAAGATGGGACAGAGACAGAGGGAGTGCACAACGAAAGACTGGCCCAAATTAATAGCCATCCTATGGGCAAGAACCGATCCTTGGCACTATTAACAACACTCTCTGAAGCTTACAGACAGGATCCTATAACTCTCCTCTAAGAGGCTTCACCCAGCAGCCAGTGGGAACAGATGTAGAAACCCATAGCCAAACATTAAATGAAGCTCTGGAGTATGTGGAAAAGTTGGGGGAAGGATGGAAGGACCTGAAGAGGATAGGGACACCATAGGAAGACCAATAGATTCAACTAACTTGGACCCTTCAGGGCTCCTAGAGACTGAACCAAAAATCAAAGGGTGAGAATGGGATAGACATAGGCCTCTTGCACGTATGTAACAAATATGCAGCTTGGTTTTCATGCTGATTCCCAAACAACTGGAGTAGGGTGCTGTCCCTGAATCTGTTGCCTGCCTGTTGGTCTGTTCTCCTAACTGGGCCACCTTGCCTTGCCTCAGTGGGAGAGGATGCACCTAGTCCTGCAGGGACTTGATGTGCCAGGGTGGAGTGTTACCCAGGGTAGGCATGGGGGGATGGTGGAAGAGCTGTTCCAGGAGGGACTTGAAGGAGAGGAAGTACTGATAAATTTGTAAAATTGTAAAGTGAATAAATCAATAATGAAAAAAAGACAAATTCTGATCCATATGTGGGGAAAGGAAAGATACTTATTCACTCAGATGGGATTGCAAACTGGTATAGCCACTGTAGGAATCAGTGTGAAGATTCCTCAAAAAGCTAAAAATAGATCTATTCACGATTCATGTTACCACTCTTAGGCATATGCCCAAAGGACTCCATGTTCTACTGTAGAGATGCTTGTAGAGATGCTTGACCATGTTAATTGCTGCTCTATTCACAATAGCCATGAGATATAAACAGTCTAAAGGTCTATTGACTGATGAGTGGATAGTAAAGCTGTGGTATATTTACATATTTAATTGTTATTTGGTTATAAAGAAATATAAATTTGTGAAATATCAAGTAAATGGATGGAGCACCAAAAATCATTCTAAGTGAGGTAATCCAAACCCAGAAAGACAAATATCATGTGTTTTCTTTTAGATATGTGTGTTTCATTAGGACTACCCATTATTAAGGGGGTATGGAGAAAGGTTTTTCCAGGCAAAGGAGATAGAATAAACTGCTATAAATGGTTAAAAGAGAATATTGGAACAGAGAAGATTAATATTAGATTGAGAAATATAGGTTAGGATAGGAGTATGGAAAGGGATGAATAACATCAAATATCTTTTCAAAAACACATGGAAATCACACACACACACACACATACATATATATATATATGATGCATGTATATGATATATATATATATATGTATATATGATGCATGTGTTAACAACTTCAAAAGAAGTAACTCATAATTAACATTGGCCTTTTTATTTGTTAGCCTTGTTAGCTTCTAGTAGGGATCTTACTGTCCTCTTACAATCTCTTTCTCTCTCCCTCTCTCCCTGTCTCTCTGTCTCTCTCTCAGTTTCCATACTACAGGATAGTTGTTGGACACTGGTGTCTAACAGACTACCAATATTTACAATCCTTTTGCTGTTGTTCTTGATTACCCTCCAGAACTTAAAGGTAAGACAATTTTGCTGAAGATATCACTTAGGACATGGAAATAACAAGCTGGTACAAACTTGGAAACTTCGCCTCTACTGGTTAGCTTTCATGGTACTATACAAGATATCAGACAGAGGAGTAATAATCAGTCTTAACCAACTGTGAACCTTGCAAACGACAATAATGATTGGTTGGAGAGGACATGCCCATTGTTGTAATAAAGGTACAAACATCATGGGAGCAACCACCAACTTTCCGACTGGACTTGAGGCCTGCCTTGTGAGATAAAACACATATATGTGGCTCTATTATCAGGCTAAGCTCCTATAGCTATATAAACCAAAGACCCTCGGGGAGAGCCTACCAGTTTTAAGACACTAAATGGTGAAGCTAGTAAAATGTTAACCTAATTCCTAATGACCCATACATTAATGCATTTCCCAACCATCATTAGAGAAGCTTCTATTTGAAGATGATGACTACCACAGAAACTCAAACTGGCCAGCAAGGATAGAATAACAGATTGTAGAGGTTTTCAGTCCTACAGGGGAACTATATATCACAAATCTCCATCCAGAGGCTCAGCAATCTTTGAGGAAGAGTTGGAGGAAAGAGAAAAGTGCCAGGGGTGGTTGATTACAACAAATATTGTCTTCTAGACACCGCAGGGCAACTACACACACATACTTTATAGTACTTTTACCACAAAACCTATGTTAACCTTAGGTCAAATCCTGGCATCAAGAGGAGTATAGGGAATGCAATCCCATTAGAAGCCATAGAATGGTAGGCAAATCTTAGCTTCTGGAAGAGAGGTTTTTTCTAAGAGTGTAGACAGTGGTAAGTTGATCACTCTCCAGTGAAACACCACAGAATCAAGCATATTTGGGCACTAAAAATTTATCTTTAAGGGTTGTTTTTACATAAAGATAGGTAGGGAAGGAAGGGGAGTAAATCAGGGAAAAGTTTAAAGTGTGAGTATGATAAAAATACTGTATTATATTATCAAAGAACTATTTGAATTTCTCACTATTTAAGAGAATTTCATATTTCCTCAAAAATACAAAGATTATCCAGCACTTTCATCCATTAATACTTTCAATACACATATAATACTTCTTTTGAGCTAATAGATGGTTACTTTTGATGATAGATGCATGTCATTTGCTACATAGACTATTCTATCACGTATCATATTTTGGTAACATAGAAGTGTTACCACTGTGGATAGGTACCTAATTTTATTCCTCCTGTCTTTTGATATACTCATTCTTTCTATATTAGAAAACCTCTGCGGGGCAGTGGTGGTGCATGCCTATAATCCCAGCACTTGGGAGGCAGTGGTAGGTAAATTTCTGAGTTCGAAGCCAGCCTGGTCTACAGAGTGAGTTCCAGGACAGTCAGGGCTACACAGAGAAACCCTGTCTCGAAGAAAGAAAGAGAGAGAGAGAGAGAGAGAGAGAGAGAGAGAGAAGAGAAGAGAAGAGAAGAGAAGAGAAGAGAAGAGAAGAAAAGAAAAGAAAAGAAAAGAAAAGAAAAGAAAAAGAAAGAAAACCTCTCAAAGGATGGGCTTATCCTTGCAGAGACTTGAAGTGCCAAGTGAGGGTGTGGGAATATCCAGAAGGCCCCACTCACTCAGAGGAAAATAGGAGAGAGGATGTGGGAAGGATTGTGGGAGGGGTGGCCAAGGGGGGGCAGTGAGCAGGATGTAAAGTGAATAAGTAAAAAAATAATAAATGAATGAATGAATAAATAAATAAATAAAAATAAAAGAAGAAAAAAAATCTCTCAAGAAAAAGATCTTCTTTTAGAAGAATATGCAACTAGAAAGAATGGGTCCAGCAACCTGAATGTGGCATCCAGATGCTCAAATTAAATACATATTGAAATAACTTGCGTTAAATAAAAACATTCACATGTAGAAGATATGCATACAATAGTAGTAATATTGGTTATTAAACATCTAACCTCCTGGTTAAGAATATAATTTATTTCATCACAGCATATCAGCAACAGAGTACACCCTGTTTAATTTCTCTATTCAGTTATTTTGCTCATGATTTATGTATTTATTTTATAGTCTGTGGTCATTTTATACATACATGTATATACCAAATTTTGGTCAGCCTCAATGCCTATTACTCTTTGTGGAGCAGTGGAGTCTTTCTATTTCCAAAAACAAACAAAAAGCAATCCACAAACAATCAAAAACCCAACTATTACTTTTCTTTTTTTTTAAGTTTAAAATCACAAGCACTAGACATATCTCCTAATGGTGATTATAATCTATGTTGATGCTTGAGTAATATAATTCTGAGAAGAGTTTTCTAGAGTAAGAAAAGAAAGAGCCTATTGTAATCATATTACAAGAGAAATATCCTATTCCTCAATCTGAAAACTGCACCATTCTAATATGTCTCCATCTAGAGACTTGTCAACCAGTGGACAAACACCTGCATAATACTTATGCAACTTATTGCTGCTCACTATAATTTTCCAATATACTACTATTATTCTATTTATTGTGTCTATGCAGAGAGTCCAGTGTGTAGTGAATGAGATACACACAGACACACAAAGACACACACACACCCTACCTAATTATATATATATATGTGTGTGTGTGTGTGTGTGTGTGTGTGTGTGTGTATTATGGTATCTAATGTTGAAAATGTTTGTATAACCATTACATACATTTCATTTTAAATGTAAAGGCTAGGTACCCTGATTTTTTTAGGTTTTTTTTGAAAACTATGAAATGAACAACTCACAAAAAAATAGGGACAAGACTAGAATGAAATGACTTAAGTACTCCCCTTTGATTTAAGAGGCTTAAAAAACCAGCAATAAATGTAAGCAATATTATAATGCAATCTTTTATATTATCAGAAATATTGACATTGGACACAATATCTATATAGCAATTAAAAGTAGGTTAATTATAAATTGTAGTTTTCCTAGGCTCTAATATTATCACAAAGGGAAAAATTAAAATAATACAATTTACCAAATCCTCTAGTAAACAAACTCATGTGATGCAAGGCTACATCGTTTCACTGTTATAATCTTATCACTACATGGCAGGTTACTATAGAGAACAGCAAATGAGCAGCAGGTAGGTAATAGAGGCCCAGTTACCTTTGGGTGAAAGAGTAATATATGGGGTAAGGATTAAGACAATGTTTAAGTACCTACTGTTTTATCCAGCGCTGATAGAAGCTCTTAATCAGGTCCCCTGCAGATACTGTGTAACAGGGCTAATTAATTCATTCATGTCTAAAAAAAAATATAAAATAATGATCACGTGTAGCACGGATGACTAGGAAATTTTTGCAGCTGTACAAAACAGGACACCAAAATGGATTACCAGAGGCAAAAAGAAATGAGCTAGTAGTTACATCTATCCCGTAGTGGTTGTAAGGTAGAGTATGTAGCTGTCCTTTTACCATCTGACATCTCACTTAACCTGGCAGCCCTGGAAAAGAGTGAGAGAAGATAGGAATGCCAGTGGCAGGCCTCACAAGTCACTCCCTGGTCACAAGGTGCTCTCAACTTTGATGAGTTATCCTAGAAAAATCCCACAGTCTCTAGTCAAACTCCCAGCATTATTGGCGTGAAGGAACTTTCTTTCCCTCTGTCAGCAGTCTTCTGAGAGGTTCTCCTGATTGCAGTTGTCTCACTTCTTAGAAAACACATGAGGAAGGAGACTCAGCTGACCACTGGTTGTGAGCCTAGTCATTTTCAAAAGTTGAATTTCTTCACAAAGCTGACTCACATAAGCCCTTGTCATGCTTGTAGGTTGCTTCTATGTGGTGCGAGTATGGACACCAATGACTATACCCCATATTCCTGCATTGCACTTTATCTAGTGATCTCCTGCTCAGGTTTGTCAATTCATCTGAAATATCCTTTTACACATCCGTTCTTATAAGCACTGTGTTTTCAGGACTCTCCTAATAAAGTGAAAATACTATAGGGATTTGTTATACATTATAATTTTATGTAGAATAAGTGACATACACAAAATTTTATTTAGAAAGTCAAGAGGATAAAATATAAAGATGTATTTACAAATTTGAGAAATAAACTTGGTAAAAGACCAAAAGAAAATAAGACAAAGGGAGAGAACACTGTCTGGGTTACAAACAGGATTACCTGACAACCATTATACAGCATCATACATGTTGAGAAGGGTCTAACCATTAGGAGGGCATGAAAGATAGCTGGAGAGCAAATGATGTGCTGGTTTCCACTTGTAGAATGCATCACTAAGATTGCATTAGATCGTTCAAGGAAAATTCAGTGAGAAAGGAATTACCACCAATAGGTGCCTAATAAATACTGTCAATCCTTTCTTTTGCCTCTGTCATTTATAAAACAGGAAACTAGAAAAACAGAAGAGTCTCAATAAATGCTTTGGAAAAACTAAGTAAGAATACTAGTGAAAATAAAAAATGATTAAAGGTTTTGTTTTTCTTTGTTTTATTTCTTTGTTGTTGTTGTTGTTGTTGTTGTTCTGGATTTGATTGTTTTGTTGTGCAATGATACAGACATGGAATATAAACTTGGGAGGTAGAAATAGCAGAATCACAAGCTTAAGGCAAGCCTGGGCTATGCAGTAAGCAGCCAAAAATATTTTGTCTTTGAAAGAAGGTTACAAAGTGGAATAAAAGGACCCCAGAAAAGGGTAAGTTTAAAAAAAAATGCATCACCAGAGGCCTCTAAATTCAAAGTTATCTGTAATAGGCTAGAGAGGAGAAAATTCACATTTTTACTCAACTAAGCTAAGCAGGGTTGGTTTGCCCTTTTCACATAACAAACTAGAAACAGGGATCAGAGCTTTTGTTGGTTTCTAACTTTCTTCTTATCTGCTTAGAACCAGTGTTTTTCCTTTTAAAGTCAAATCTAATGTAATTTCATGAGTAAATTTAAACTATACATTAATGATAGAACTTAAAGCAGTATCCATGACCTTTACAGAGAGCATGCACTTATTTCTCAACAGTTACTTAAATAACTTATGGAAATCACTATGGATTTAGGCACATTTCCATGGAAAGATGGGTGATAGAGAGCTTCAATGCCTCGTATCATAAACAAACGCTTTCCAATTGAGCCAGTTCACACAGAGGCAACACTCAGGATAGCGACTTTACCATGATATGCCTGTTGGTAATATAGATAACAAATCAGCAAATATTATTGTGATTACTCATTTATTATCAAAACAGATTAAGAATTTTTGACATTAGACTTTATCATTTATTAAAACCTTGCTGTTAGATAATAAAATATATTAATGCTTTAGCTTTAAAAACAAGATAACTGAAGCAGTTATCTTAAAGGATCCATCCTTTACTATCTAATAAGTTAATGGCAAAGCCGGGGCTGGAACCTATCTTAATACAAAAGCCTAGGTTCTTTTCTTCATCTCATATCTTTTTTTTCCCAGTATACATTATCTGTGTATAGATATTCCTCCTTGTCTCCAGTAGTCAAATCATTTGAAGGTAATGTTTGCATTATTAAGAGAGTTTAATTCTGTAAATCAGACAACTACGTACTATCCACCAAACCTCAGTGTCCCCCTACTTTCTTCAATATTCTGGAAGCTTCAGAGGAGCTTTGACCAGATGTTCCTTATGATGTGCAGAACAAACAACAATGTATTCCTCTCATCAACTCCCTATCCGTCCATTCACCCAGAGAGGAGCACAGATGTGAGCACATTCTTTACATTAATTCATCCATTTTCATTGGCACTCAAAACCAGAAGTGAAACTGTTTTTCTGATGCTACAAACTGCTGAAAAACTGACCAAGAAAGAAAGAGTGTAGTGGTAAATTGAATAATAGCCATGTTTACAAACCAAGTCAGCATGTTAGATGCCATGCAAAATGTATGCCCTACCCTGTAAAACATATTGCCTCACAGTCATGACGCAAAAGTCACAGAAAACATGCAAAATCTATTCCTAAATTGAATTGATGAAACAGGAAGGCTTATAGAAAATTGCCACAGATTTAGGGTACACACCCAAAATAAATTTTAAAGTAGTTAAGCAATCACAAGGCATGTCCAAAGGCAGTGATTTAACTGATCCATAATCCTCATGTTACTCTTTTCCATTTATTCAGCTGCAGGTTTTATAACTATTTTGCTGTACATATGCATTTCAAGCGGCAAGCTTCATCAAGCATAGTGCTTCTGTATGCTGAAGAAAAGTCTGTAAACTAAAAGTCAGATGAGGCTGAAACTCAGTTTTCTAGTGTAATTGCAAGGCAATAACATGACATTGTGGAACTGTACAGAGGAGCTTTAACCAGTTTTGCTAAGTGTCTGTTCATTTCAGCACAATAGTTACCCATTTTCAAAACAGAAGTGCCCTCACTCACACTGTTTTTGCAGAGCAAGTGAAAAATGAGGAAGCTAGGGTTTACATTCACTTTCACACCCACAGTCAGCTACAAGTCATGACTTAAAACACCAGCAGTGGTTACTAAAATTTATAAACTATTCATAAATTGATATTGCAAGACTCTTCCTCCTTTTCTTCTTTGGTAGAAAACAAATTTGAAATTCAGTATAATGAGAACAGGGAGAAATGATTGAGACTAATTTATACTGAGTGGAGACTACCTAAAACCTTGTTCTTGTACAGTATTGTGTTAACCTCTGAGCTCTGAGCTAACAAGATGGCTCCCACAATGAGCTCCTAAAATAAACTATGTCTGTTAGAGTCCAGTTATTTTTTTCTCTAATATAGACTGTACTACGAACCTGAAACTAGCAACTCAATTCTTTACTGCTAATGCAACAACTTACAGGCACAAAATTAACTCTACTGTCTCTTTTCATGGGAGTTGTTTAACCCTGGTTCTCTTCATAGAAGATTACATTTTCTTTCCAATTCTAAAGCATCAGCATTTACAGAGTTCAACGGGAGGCCATAAAACCAGTACATACAAAAATTAAATTGGTCCCTAGGTTCTATTTAGAGGAGCTTTGAGTAGAGAGTTTATTCTAGGCTTTTCCTTTATGTTAGCAGTAGCTTATATATAGAACCACATATTTTGTTCTAATATCTCACAGAGTATTGTAGCTATAATTTAGGACCTTTGTTCTTAAACCCTAGCATGTCATATATTAGCGACAAGCAAACTAATCTTTATGAAAGTTTCTAATGTCCTGTACATAAATTATTTTTCACATAATCCCAGCTTCATTGAAGTCAGTAATTTTTAAAAATGTTTGAACTTTTAAAAGAGTGCATTGACATAGGTTTGTGACAAAAGGTGACATAAATCCCATTTGTATAGTCATATGTATAGCTTATTCTCCCTGTTCAACTATGCTCCAATGGGATGAGTTTGTTATGTTTCCTTTTGTTGCTCATTTTACTCAGGAAAAATGAATGTACCATAATATGATTGAAAAGAATTGAGAAATGCCCATTTTATTCATTAGTTTCCTTTATATATGTGATATCTACACTTCCCAATTCACATAGCCTAAAATGACTGTGTTTTAAAATTGTTTGGCCATTTTGATTTTCTCCAGTATGAATGTTCTTGATCCCCAAGTGAAAATAAAGTAAATTTGTTTTAGCTAATGCCCTGGAGTTTTACAGAAAACATAATGAACTGATCAGCACTATTTTACAAAAGGCATTTCATCTTCTTCTGTCAAACATGACAAATGAGCTAGTGTATGCAGATAATAATATTAGACTTTAAATTGTCAAGGTAGCTTCATACAATACTACATACTGGGGTGCCTTGGCATTGAATTTGTATGTATGTGCAAATAGTTCCATGTTCATATTCATGTCCATAAATAAATGTCACTAAGTTAATCAGGGAAAGAAAGATTGCATCTGCATTCAGTATATCCAAGCCATTTTGCATAATGGTGGTACCACAGCATTTGGGAGTAGCCAGTATGCATAGACATCATGCATTTTCACTTGGCCTGTGGTTTTACTCTAGCCAAATGGGATTGGCCCACATCCCAGTCAAAAAATGATTTATAACCTAGGGTAATCAAATTTAATATCTCTTACTTATTGGACAATGTCATAGAATTTTCAAATTTAGTGATTTTTCCCAAAGCCAGGAAGTTTTAAATTTCCTCTGTAGTTTTTCTCTAGGTAAGACTAAAACAGACACAGAGATGATATTTTCTAATGTGTAACTTTTACAAATGAAATTTAGAACTAGTGTGGATATTAAGAAGGAACTCTATATCAAATAAAAGAAAACAGTTTAGTCCTTCTGCAGATTCATACGTATCTTCTTAGAATTTACACTGAGGGATGTTCACACTACTTCCTACAACCAAAAGGACCATTTTATCAGATTGTCAAAGACAAGAAAGGTAGCCCCAAACCCAAGGTATGGGAACCTGCTCAGAATACTATACATTCCAATCCTTTATTACTTAACTAGACTTGCCACTTCAAAACTAGACTGTCATATTCATACTACTTCATCTAGGTAGATTTTTCTTTTCATTTTTGTTAATGTTTGAAGATCATAGTGTTCAATAGAAGAAAGTGTTACTGTTTCAGGTGCCTTGATGTGAGCTGTACCTACTCTTGAGAACAAAATCAGCCATTTCTTCTCTTAGTATCTCTTCCTCAAACAAGGTGACACTAGACAAATTGGCTGAGGTTTTTGTTGTACAGAATCCCATGGCATGATAAAAAAAATAAGCCTGTCTTAGATTTACCTTGATTTACCATGGAAGAAAGTGATGATTATGGTGCCTTCACAATCAGAATATGCCAGTATTAAAAGTTGTAATGATGAAAAAGATAGACTGCAACAAAAGTGTTCTTGAGAATGTAGAATTAAGGTGCCATCATCACAGACAGATGAGAAAAAAGTCAAATAAACATATTTTCCAAGAATAAATAAATAATACCTTTGATTTAAGAATTAAAGGGATCTAGCGGGGGAGTGGTGGCACACTTCTTTAATCCCAACACGTGGGAGGCAGAGACAGGGGGATTTCTGAGTTTGAGGCCAGCCTGGTCTATAGAGTGAGTTGCAGGACAACCAGGGCTACACAGAGAAACCCTGTCTCGAAAAACAAAAAACAAAACAACAACAACAATAACAACAACAACAACAAAGAATTAAAGGGATCAAGACAAATATATATTAAAGTAAAGCAGAAGTTTGAAAGTTTCACCCTTAAGAGCACTTTCTTCTCAAATTTGGTGGAAAAAATATTTAGATGTGATTTTACAACTAAATAAAATTAGTCTATCCATCCCATGCTATTCATATTTATAGCACATTGTTTAGCCCAAAAGAGACTAGACATTTAGGAATAGGACTTTATGAATCACCTAGTATCACCTAACAAAAGATCAACTGCTCTAAGTAATAAACCATTCCCATTCCCATTGTCTTTCACTAAGAATCATTTTATAACATAAAAAAATAAATAACTTACATATAAGAAACATTTCACAACAAACCACCATCAACTTTTAAAAAGTATTTGTATCTGGTCTGCCAAGTTAAACATAAAATAATTTTAAGTAGATATAAGTATAAAATATGTTCATCTGTTGCTGAATTCTGATATCTCTCATGAGTATTGTATACTGAACAAAAGTCTTCTGAAGAAGCAAATAAGTTGTCAGAAAATAGGAAATGAGTTGGGTGGGTTTGGAAGTGGGGAGGAACTGGGAAAAATTAGGGGAGGGCAAAAAATATGATTTAATTATATTTTTATTGTATAAAAACATTAATGTTTTTAAACTTAAAAAACTACAAAAAATGAGTGACTGTTTTTCTTTTACTTGGTAGAAGCCACTAACATATATTTTATGTTTTCAGTGAGAAAAATAACTGCTGCTCAAGATGCAAGCTGACCTTGAATTCGAAGGCCACGTTCTTGTTCTGAGAATACAGAGTACTTCTATATAGCCCACAACTGATGAGGCAATAAATCAACCTGAACTTCCTTACTAAATAATTCGATTTAGTAAAGTTCCTTATCTAGCTCCAAGTTTCTAGAGTTTGTACAGACTTGATTTTGGTTAACAGCTTACACTCCTATTTTAGAGACACTCTATTTGCATCTTGGTTCTTGGCTAATGCAAATGTAGCTGTGGTTGTACATGAAAATGCTGCCAGAGAAGCACACTACCCTCTTTGACTTGGCTTACAAAGACTATACCAAGAAAACTGACTTCAATTTTCAAATCCAAATTTTGCCTGGGAGTATGATAAATATTAATAACAATCAAACAACTAATGAGAGTATTCTCTTTTGGATTTACTTCTTAACAAGAACTGTAATTATTCAGCCTTCTCATGCTCTTGCCTTAGCCAGGTGGATACACAGAAACATTCACTACTTTCCCAACGTTGGAATGCCTATATCTCATGCCTATAATTTCCTAAATATTTTCCTTCCCTTTTCTATTGACCATGTAATTTCTCAGACACTAGATATAATGCATACACATCTGACATATGGCCACATGTGTATTATTTGTTTCCTTTCAGCACTTAATATTAATTTGTATTTTGTAATTGTTTTTATATATAGCCAGAATAGGAATAGTTCTTTCTTATTTTACAAAGAAATAGTGGTAAAGCCCAACAAATCATTCTGTTATACCAGCAGAGCCCTTGGGAGAAGCCTGAAGTACATCATGGTATTGAGAGGTTATTGAGTGATTTCTAAATGACATCTTTTAAGACTTCCAAATGAATAATGCATGAATCTTAATCCACAAGCCTTGTTAGGCAGCAGGAAGGACTGAAGTGAGCTTCTGAGAAACCTAGAATTTAGCCTTTTCTCTATTAAAGTAAAGAAGCACTTGGCTGAGTTACTTCAATGGTTTGAGCCTCAGTTTTTTCCACTTGTAAAATAAAAGCAACTTTACTTCTCAAAACACAAAGAAGTACCACTAGTTCCTACAAATGCCCAGGGCAATATATTCTAGTGAATTTTTATTCTTTTCCTAGGAAGCTGATTTTTGAGAGACTAATCTTAAAGGGAAACACATTTTAATAGGCAAGAGAAGTGGGATGGTCTGTATTCCATTTCACAGGACTGCATAGTAGTCACAGAAAGGAGTTAAATTCTATTTCTGCCTTTTGTAACCTGATTGATATGAGAAGAGAGAGCACTATATCAGCAGAAGAGAAAAATATATATTCTTTTCTTCCATGCATTTCAGCTACCCAGCAGAAAAAGAGTTAAATTCATAAGAGTCGTCTGGTAAAAGTAAGCATTTTGAAACAGGTAATGTCTCGTTTTGTTTCTTAGAGCCTTTTTCTGCCAGTACAATACCCAGCACCATATTACACAGTCCCCCACCAGAATGAATGTATTAGATGCATTTATCATAATAAGATTACTGCAAATAGAAATTTTACTCAAGAGCAAAATGAAATTTTACTCAAGAGCAAAATGAAATTTTACTCGAGCAAAATAAAATTTCTGCAATGAACACAGACTTCACAGAGAATGGCTTTTCTAAACATACAGCACTGTGGCTAGCATAATGTCTGCTTAGGCTAAAGAATTTCAATTCTTTCTATAAGATAGATGCATTTCCTGCATAGCTGAAGTGTACAGAAGCTGGAAGAAAGAAATATTTTTTGCTGAATGACTAAAGCTCTTCAAAATAGCCACTTTTGCTTGTTCAATAAAATTATAACTTTCCTTCAGTGAAAATTACCCCAATATAAAAGCAAATCAAAGAACATCAGTCTTTACAGCAAATCAAGTTGATACCTATTTGGGGTCTAGTCCTTGGTCATATTCTACATTCCTCTTCATTCCTTCCCTCACCTCAGATAGAAATCTACCTTTTTAAATTTTTTTTTAATCTCTGAACACAGCTCCTAGCAGTTGTATGCCACGGATAGCTTCATATTTGTTTAAAGTCAAAAGGCATAATTCTTTATATTTCCAATCAAGAAAAAAATAACACAAAAGTTGCAAGCAATTCACTTACGTTTTGTAGAAAACAAGTTAAGCCAATTATACTGATCAGAAATATAAGTTAAACCCCATTGTTGTTTTCATTGTACTGAGTGTTGCTCTGGTAAATATAGCTTATCTAAGAGAATCAGAACAGCTGTTCCTGTTTGTCTTTCTTATTTTCCTCCTCTCACATTATAAACACATCTTTTCTTCTGGACTGCTTTTTTTGATAGTAGAACCACTCTAAAGTTGCTTATAACTACAGTTCACTTTTACAAAAAAAACATGTAACTCACACAGAGAGGAGAATGAATTCATGCTGGTTAAAGTCTTGAGATACTATACTTATCATTTTCAAAAGCATTTGGAAAGAGGCAATGAATAAACTATTTTTTATCATTCAATGGTTTAAGAAAAAAGATCACCAAAATATTATAGCAAAATGTAGATGAAAATCTCCCAGTATGTTTCTGCAAGTAACCTTTCTTAATGCAATCTAGGCTAAATTACAAATATTCATAGTCCTATTTTGTCTGGTGTCAGTTGTGCTAAATACATTATTATACAAAGAAATATTCCATTTCAAACTTACATGTATCAAGTTTGAAGCTATATTCTTCCTCCCACCTGAAGCAGACAATCATATAATTATTTTTGCCTGTACAAATTCCAAGAAAATGACCTTTGTGGATGGTCCAAGTTCATTATATTCATAACTATTTAGATCTGACAGATTAGCTAGAACCTGATGCCAACTGTCCAATTCTAGATATCAAGGGTGAAAGGCATGTGAGAGCTAATTATCCATTATCAATTTGGAGCCTACCGTTTCAGTTTCTTTCTCTTTTCTCCAGAAGTCTCCAAAGAATTCAAGTGACAGCCACTCCAATGAGGATGCTACTGATCTGTGCATCGATCCAGCTCTGTTTTCTGAAAACAACCAATCCAATCCTCATTCAAACCCCCCCAAAAGCAATGAAGGAGAAAGAGGGGGGTAAAGGGAGACAGAGGGAGGGAGGGAGGGAGGAAGAGAAGGAGAGAGAGGGAGAGGGAGAGGGAGAGGGAGAGGGAGAGAGAGAGAGAGAGAGAGAGAGAGAGAGAGAGAGAGAG
>JADRCD010031948.1:0-15364 GCA_019843815.1 Montemys delectorum
AACAAGAAAGGCGCAGTAGACCAAGAGACCATGAGATAATTTAGAGATTAAACTAATACAGTTTTTCTTTAAAAAATAGAGAGATCTCATTTTCTCACAGGTTTCCATTTCCTTGTAGCATTCAGTTCCCCTGAACACTCTTTTCTCTTTCTTCTATAAAATTTTCATATAGTTTCATCACACTAGCTTTAACCTGTCTGACTAATGGCAAACAGTTTTTGTTGCTTCCAACAAAACATACTGGAAATGTAGTATGAGCAGATAGTATAGCTCTGTGTCTCTCCTTCTGTCTCTCTCTCTTCTCCCTCTCCTTCTCCTTAAGAAAAAAAATCTTGCTATTGTGAACTGAAAAAAATCAGTGTTAATGATTCTACATGGTTGATTAATTAGATGGCTGATTATAGAAAGTTGGAATTTTGCAGATTGAGTGCATAATTATCTTGGGTTTTGTGCTGGCTAGTTGTATGTCAACCTGACATAGTCTAGAGGTATTTCGGGTGAGGTAGCCTCAATTGAGAAAACGCCATCATCAAATTGGCATGTACACTGGATTATGGGTGAGTTTCTTGATTGAAACTAACTTCCATGTGGGTAGTGTTACCTTTGTGTTCTGGATGGGCACTCCATTATGGCCTGTACATAAGTTCCTGCCTCCAGTCTCCTGCTCCAAGTTCCTGCACTGAGTGCCCTGGATGACAGAATAGAAACTAGAAAATAAATAAACCCCTTTGTCTCCAAGTTGATATAGGTTGTTTGGTTTTGTCACAACAGTAAATATCATAAGTCAGTCTATCCTTAGCTCCTTTGAGCCCCACTTTGTCTGATCTAACATGTTTGGGAATATCATCTGCAAATTCTTGGTATGTATTAAACAGATCGCTAGCTTTCAACAAGCCCCAAAACTAAAATATCTTCAGCAGAGACTTCCTTGTTTTTCTGTGATCCATACAACCTAAAACTTCCAACAATAAATTTGGAAAGCACTTTGATTTGTGAATTTCTGACTTTCTTTTAATCTGCTATTAATAAAAACTTCACAAACTGTTCCCATATCAGAACATGGTACTCTGAGCAGCCTGAGTCAATGTTCTTGAGCTATGGTTATTCACAACTGTCACAAAGATAATTTGTTTCTTGATTTCTTTGATATGAGAACTGTGATTTATGTCAGTACTACTTATAATTCTCCTGCCTCAGCCTCCTGAATCATGTCATTACGCATGTGTTCCACTATATACCTGTTTTATTTATTGGTTTCACTAATCCACAAAATGATATCTTTCTTCCTCTTTTGTGGAATCTAGAAAAATTGAGCTATGGACAGATAACGCCACAAGCTTTTTTGAATGAGAGGAACTGCAGTGATTTTATTTTGTGCTCAGTTCTGAGGTATGAAGCTATTCAAGTTTGATTTTATTTTCACATGGTAGTGTTTATATAGAAGTCTCATTTGCAACAATATCTGTACTGTTGTAATACAGAGTTCCACATCCCTGTTAGAGCTACAGAAAGTTACTCTGACAGACTTTGGTAAGAGATTAAACATTTCTATACCACATTATTATATTTATAAGGCAGTAAACACTCCCAAGTTCATTAGCGCTCTGCATGATTAGCTTCTAAACCTCTCAGTTTGATCCTAAAGCCTTAGCTGGGTGAACAAAGTCAGCCTTTGTTCCCTCTTCTCTGACTCCCAACTCACAGAAACATGTACAGAATGTTTCAATATATCTAAATATTTTACTATTGTGTATGAAAACCCTTGTATGTGTGCATTACATGCATATTTTAATGAATAAATAAATGAATGCTTGATTAAACACAAGGTAACTTTTCTATCAGCACTTAATTAGTAAGGTTTATTAATAGTGTATTTTTATGCTTTAAGAAATGTTATGAATCTCTTTCTCTAGACATACAGAATGAGAATGGATATGTTATAAACAGCTTTTCCTCATAAAAGCAGTGGAGAGAGTTCTGTGGTTTTTGATAAAAAGTGTATCTTTAGATCCCTCAGATGATCTTCAAATACCTGTATACATGTACATGCTAAGGCACAGCGGGTGGTGTGCAGCTACATGCCATCAACATGGAAATATTTTGGTTCAGTTTCCTGAAAAGTGAGTTCTAATTGATTTAGAATGGAATCTTTTGTTGTTTATGATTATAGAATAATTGTTAACACTTTAATTTTCTCCAAAGTTCTGAATGTGATATAAAATTCAATTACACATAGAATTCATAAAAAAAGGAAAAAGAATTCAGTAAGTTAACAGTGCAGAATTCTTCACAATCTTAGTGAATTCACAAGTGTCAAGTTTTGTGGCAATTAAAGTGTACATTATGATAAAAAAGTAATAACATGGAGAAAGTATCATAAAGTAAATCATCTGCTTTCCAGTTTTAAGGAAAATCATTTTTTCCAAACTATCAGAATTACCCAACACAAAGAATGTTTGAAACTGCTATTTTATATGTCAGCAGATCTAACCAAGGAAAAAAGAAAGCAGAGCAAACAGCTTCAAGAAAGAAGCATAAAAAAATACATGGTGTGCTGGAAAGTAACAGTAACTATTAGACAGAAAAAATAAAGCAAGCATCAGTGATATAAAATGTGAAGCAGGTAATTAATAATTCTGTGCTGGTTAGTTTTTTGTGAACTTGAAACAAGCTAGAGTCAAGTGAAGAGAGAACTGCAACTGAGAACTTCCTTCCATCACACTGACCTGGGAGCTTGTCTCTCTTAATGAAAATGAGTGATGTGGGAAGGCCCAGCCAGGCCCACCCGGGCACGTGGCCCTTAGGGTATAAAAAATCGGCAGAGCAAGCTATGAGAAGCAAGCCAGCAAGCAGCCTCAGTTCTTGCCTACAGGTTCTTGCCTTGGGTTCCTGCCCTGACTGCCCTTTAAAGACAAGAGTGTATCTTAGATGCATAAGCTGCAGCTTTTCCTACCACACATTGATTTTGGTCAGTGCTTCATCGCAGCAACAAAAAGCCAACTAGGACAGAAACTGATACCAGAGAGTGGGCTACTGCTGGGACAGACCTGGTTGTTTGGGGAGGACTGTGGAAGCTAAAATCTTAATGAACTGTTGTGGGAGCTAGGAAGTAAGAATTTTGAGAGATGTAGGCTGATTTGTAAAGTGAGTAGACAACTACCAGGGCCATTCCTGTGATGTATTTGAGTTAAGATACCTTTGGAAGCAAAGCCTGAGCTTCACTGCAACAACAGATGCTGTTAGCTGGGGCTAAAGAACCAGCTGTAATTAACCAGAGGCCAGCACCACTTAAATGAATTTGCTTTGGGGAGCTAATTAATACTGGTAAACTAGGGTTTGGAATCCGCTGTGATTAACAAGAGATCAAAGTTACTGTGTTGAAATTTTTCTGGTAGGTATTTCCTCAGGGTCAGCACAGGCTGTGATCCAGTAGAGGGTCAAGACTGGACCTTAAGGGCTGGCGAGATGACTCAGCGGGTAACAGCACTGACTGCTCTTGTGAAGCTCCTGAGTTCAGATCCCAGCAACCACATGGTGGCTCACAACCACCGGTAATGAGATCTGACACCCTCTTGTGGTGCTTCTGAAGAGAGCTACAGTGAATTACACCGGAGCAAGCAACCAGAGCTAGTGGGGCCAGAGCTAGTGGGGTGGGAGCAAGCAGCGAAGGGAGAGCGGAACAGCAGAGGTCCTGAGTTCAATTCCCAGCAGCCACACACATGATGGCTCACGACCATCTGTACAGCTACAGTGTACTCATACCCATAAAATAAAAAAAATAAATCTTTAAAAAAAAAGAAGCATAATGAGGAGGCTTGTGGGGAGGGGAGAGGGCCTATTATTTACAAGTGAAAAATCTCTCTGTTAGTTGAATGTCTTAAACAAACTTGAGGGAAACCTGACAGAAGAACCTCTGATCAAACCCAATGTATAGAAACTGGAATGGCTTACACTTAGGTGATCATGCTCTCAAGCAGAGAACAAAATCTCTTTTGTGCTTTCTGAAAAGGAATTATAAATAATTGATTACATAATGAGGCCTCTGGCATATGATACACAATCCCCCATTTAGAAACCTGAAAGTTTTGTGCTTGTGGTTATCTGTGATGCCTGGGAGCCACATTGAAATCATGGGACTTCAGAAATATTTTGCCTTTTTACTATGAAGTTCCTATTAAGCTCACACATTCTTAGAATACAAAATTAATCACAATATTGGCCAGAAAAAGTATGTTGAAAAGTTAAACATTTTTGAAATAATCAAAAAGTCTTGAAGTAATCCTTTTTTGTCCTACTATCTTAGTGCGTAGTCACATAGATAACACTAAAATATTTCAGAAAATTTCAAAAAGAAATTAAAAGGCTTATTTTACAGGTTCCATTGCATATTTTCCTATTCAATTTCTTCTTTTGCTCAAACTGGGCTATTGTTTTAGTTCAACTGGACCTAAAGTACATTCTCAGTCAGAATGTGATCATACCAAGAAAGCTGATATGGCATGCCAAGTTAAAATGCACTCCCTATACAGTTTAATTAGCAATAAAAAAGTGCCCACAATCTAATGAGCTAACATAGACTGTTATTTTACCCTCATACCACAGTACAAAGTATTTGTATAGAACTTGAGAAAGCAGGCAACATAGTAATGATCCCTCTTCTAAAACATTGATACTCATCTTTATATTTATGTCCTGGATATGAAGAAAAATGGTGAAAAGATATGGTGTTGTGTTCCAATGCATATGTGAAAGAAATTGATAGTGACCTCAGAGCTAATTCCACAACATTCATGTCTTGAAGCCTTATGCTTAAAGCAAAGAAAAAGTGAAATGGGTTGTAAGATGGCACAGTGGGTAAGGGTGCTTGCTACTAAGCCTGGCCACCTAACTTTAATACCAGGCACCCATCAGACAGGTGGAGAGAATCAGCTATGAATCTACATGAGTACCAAGGGTAATTTGTTGTATACTTGCTCATGAGTGCACACATGTACACACAGAGAGAAAGTGAGAGAAAGAAAGAGAGATTAAAATGTGTAAAATAATATTTAAATGGAAAAAAATTGGTGACAAGATTTTAGAGGCCCGCAATAGTGATTGCACATCTTAAAATCAATGTAGTAATTTACAGTTAATCTTAATTTTGTTCAATGATTTTATATATATATATATACATATATATGTATGTGTGTGTATATATATATATACATATATTATGTGTTTATCTGAATTGTTTAAACTAAACTGCAAACCCACATAGAACAATAGCTTAGAACATTTCCACAAAGTTCGTTCTTCTTCTATTTTCATTTTCCATAATTCCCCTTCTTTTGTTTCTTTTTGTGTTCTCACTTAAATTCATATTATACAAAGTTGTCATATAAAATCTTACAAATAAATATAAAATGAATTTATATCCTGTATTCTAGGCTTAGGGTGTGGTTCATCCTTTTCAAAATATTCATTATTACACATGAAATTTGTCCACAGCACTGAAAGATACAGAGACCTTTAAGAGGATTTAGGTCAGTAAGGGGTGTTATTCAGCTCTCAGCAGACTAAAGTAGTTACCTGGGGAAGACGTTGTTAGAAAGCAAGCCAAGCTCCTCTTTCTTGGCTGACTTCCACATTTGCCCATCTAGCTTTTCCCATGTCATTATATAACACAAAGCCTTGACTAGATGTAGCCATTCTGTCTTACATTTCTAGCCTCCTGACATTGAATTAAATAAATCTCCTTTATGATGGTCCATTCTCTGTTGTTCAGAGGGCACTACAAGACATCATCGAACAGCTTATCACATAGTTGTTGTATGTATTAAATATGCTCTGAGAGAAAACATCTCTCTCTTTCTCATCTATCGATACATGTCTATTATATAGATGAACTCTTCAAACCCTATAGTAGTTGCTACTTATATATAAATATACATTTTAGATAACATAATACATAAAGTATACATGGCTGTATAATTTTCCTTTGCCAAACTCATAAAATACTCATTTTCAAACAATTTCATCTATTTCCAACATCACTTAGTAAGATGGCTGTTCTAACGAATAGACATTTTTTAAAAGTAGTTTTATTGTGAACATTTTTAACATACTCAAAAAGGAATCTCTTTATGTATGTGTTGCCTAGCTTCAAAAGTTATAAATTATACTTCATTTATATCCCTGCCTCTCTCATTTATTCATCTCCTGTTGGATTATCTTGAAGTAGATACAGGACTTTATAATATTTATAAATATTCCAGTTTACCAGGAGATTAGAAATCTGTATTTCTTGTCTTTTTTGTTGCATTAAGGATGTGTCCTTTTTGTTGCAGGATTTTCCCTGTCCAATTACATTAGTGCAGCAGGAGGCCTGCAATTGGACAGGGAAATGGGAGGCAGCGTGAAGAGTTGCAGAGACAGGGAGCATCTCAGGGGAGAGAGAGGAAGTCCAAGATGGAGACAGATTGCCGTGAACTAACATGATGGCTTTAACCAGCCACAGGTAGTTATGATATCATAATGTTAGAATAATTGGGATAAATCTTTTATCATTATCAATTGGTTCTGAAATTATCGTATTGATATCTTGTAAACGAGAATTTATTGATATATAAATCTGATTGGTTAATTATAAGCTTCAAGAGTTTTGATTTACTTGGTTACTGGAATGTGGGGCCACTGATTACAGGGGTTTATGGCAGAGAGGAAACTAGCGGCTCCAGGGACAAGCGAGCCAGAGCTGGGAACCACAATGACTGGATGATGCAGGGGCTAGCTGGAGAAAGTTGCCTGCAGCAAGACTGCAGGAAGCCTGCCAATCTGGCCCTGCCAGGGAGCTGATGGGTTGAGAGAAGCAAGTGTGCAGAGAGTTGGCAGGTTCATTTTTGATATTTCCCGCAACACCTTTTGACTTAGATTAATTCATAAATGCTATATGTAAGTGTTATATTCTCTGCCTAAAAGGAGATCTGCATTTGGCAATATAAATGTAATAATTTCTTTCTTTCCTTAGAGACTGCATGATGATAAAAATACCCAATTTACTACTTTAAAAAAATGTTAACAGGCTTCCTTTCTGACCAATACCTTCAACATGTCATGCAGATTTTCCCCTCTCAGCTTCATTCCCCATACTAATCCCTTTGTCCCAGCTCCCAACTCCAACAGGCACTCCCTGGGAACCCACAGCCACACTGACCAAGGAAGCAAGTAGGCTAACTGCAAATTTTTACCTTTTTGCCCTTTCCTAAAAATCCAATCTCCCAGTCTTATCCCCAGCTCTGTGTCAGACTCCTTCTTCTCTACCCTTCTTCTCTACGTACATTTCCAGCATATTGGACACGTCTTGTCATCCAACAATATTATTCCTCACTCTCCTTGACCCAGCCTACAACTACAACAGGCATTCCATAGGAACCCATCAGGCAAGGCTGCCAGGGAAGCAAGTAAGTCAGTGATGCAGGTCAGATCTTCATTCCCTCTCCTCCCTTCCATATCCAATCTCTCCATATCATTCCTAGCTCTGTCACAGTCTACCTGTTGTACCCACTCCTCATTCTGCCCCCTTTACCAGGGAACTAAGAAGATCCTGGTGGGACACCCAGATTTCTTCCTTCTTCTGGACCTCAATGTCACTCCATATCTGGTTTTTCCCTATCCCAATTCCTAAGTGACAACTCCTAATACCTTGAAAACTACTCAACTCAGAACATCCAGTGGCCACACATAGCAGGGCCCCAGAATTCCCTACCAGGCAACACACGGCCGCCACATTCTCCTAAGAACCAAAGAGGACAACATAAACCAAGGAACAAAACACTAACTCAACAGAAACAAAACCAGATATAAGCAACTAGGTTTACAAAAATCCAATCCTAGACTCCCAGACAATAGCACAAAAGCTCAGTTACTAACAGCTAAGGCAATATTCTACTGGAGCCTAGCAACTCTGCTATAGAAGGTTCTGAGAAAGTCAACATAGCTGAACCACAGAACAATGACCTTAAACACCCTTTATGAAGCTAGGTGGTAGTGAGGCATGCCTTTAATCCCAGCACTTAAGAGGCAGAAGCAGTTATAATCTCTGTGAGTTCAAGGCCAGGCTGGTCTACAGATCAAGCAAGATCCAGGACAGCCAGGGCTATACAAAGAAACCCTCTCCAAAAAAAAAAAAAAAAAAAAAAAAAAAAAAAGCTTTTAGGAATGTGATAGAGGTCCATAAAAAGGAAATAAATAGATCCCATAAAGAAAACTGTACAGGAGGTAGAGGGGTGGGAGGGACTTTGAGAGGAAGAGAGAAGGGAGGGGGAAAGTGGGGCAGGTCAGGAATGGGAGGAAACAGTAATGATATACGTAAGGTCAGAAAATTAAACAGAGGTAGGTAGCAATGGGAATGGGGAACAGGGGGGTAGTCACCAAGAAAGTCCCAGATGCCAGGAAAGCAAGAGGCTCCCAGGACCCACCTGGGATGAGATTAGCTAAAATGCTCAACAAAGGGGAGGGAAAACCTGTACACACTGTATCCAGAGGTTAGGTAAGGCCCCAAGTTGTGGGATGGGGCCACCCACTCTTTTTTTTCTTTTCTTTTCTTTTCTTTTCTTTTCTTTTCTTTTCTTTTTTTTTTTTTTTTCCTTCGAGACAGGGTTTATCTGGATAGCCCTGGCTGTCCTGGAACTTACTCTGTAGAACAGGCTGGCCTTGAACTCAGAAATACACCTGCCTCTTAATCTTCAAACTTTTTAACCCAGAATTTCTCCTGACTAAAGGAAATAGTGGGACAAAGTGTGGAACAGAGACTGAAGGAAAGGCCATCCAGAGACTGCCCCACTTGGGCATCCATCCCATATACAGATACCAAACCCAGACACTCTTGCTAATGCCAAGAAGTAATTGCTGACAGGAGCCTGATATAGCTTCTCCTGAGAGTCTCTGCCAGATCTTGACAAATACAGATATGGATGCTCGCAGCCAACCATTGGACTGAGCATGGGGACCCTGATGGAGGAATTAGAGAAAGGACTGAAGTAGCTGAAAAGGTTTGCAACACCATAGGAAGAACAATAAAATCAATGAAACAGACACCCAGAGCTCCCAGGGACTAAACCACCAACCAAAGAGTACACATGGAGGGATCCATGGCTCCAGTTGCATATGTAGCAGAGGATGGCCTTATCTTGCACTAATTGGAAGAGACAGGCTTGGTCCCTTGAAAACTTGATACCCCAGTGTAGAGGAATGTCAGGGCAGTGAGGAGGGAGATGGTTGGTGGGTTGGGGAGTACTCACATAGAAGAATGAGGAGGGGTATGGGATAGGGGATTTGTGGTGGAGAAACCAGGAAAGGGGATAACATTTGAAATAATATTCCTATCATTCCCCTTTTATGTTTTTGGCCAAAGGGGTCCCATGAGAACTTCTCACAATTCAGGTTATTTTCAGTTCTATGGATTTTTCTTCACAAATTGAGTGCAAATTCCTATTGGTGAAAACAACATGTTGAACATACACAACCTGCTGAACATGGAAAAGTCTGGCTAGTGCATGATAGAGCCTTTACCCATATATTTTAGTGTCTTTGCTATACAAGGGTACTCTTATGATACTAACAGAGAAATGTAAACCCCAACCCAACCACAAACACTTTGATCTATAATAGCTGCCTAGCTATAAGTTATGTTAGTACAATAGTGGTGGAAAGCTTGTAGGAGTTACCAATTAATATCTGTTCTGGCTTAAGACCCACTCCAAGATATGGAAACCATTACTGGATCCTACTTGGGTGACTAAGAACCTAAGACCCAAAGACTTAGGGAAAATCCTATACTACTAAAGGAACATAGGCATAAATAACTCCTGCTATACATTCTGCTATACTCATTGATTATCGCCTTGCTCAGGTATTATCTGAGAAACTCCCTCTTGTAGCAGAGGGGAACAAATACAGAAAATAACTTGCATACAATATCCAGAAAGTGAGAGGCTTTGGAACACTTGGCCTTCACAGGATGTCAACATCAAATCTCTCCCTAAGTGAGCAGAGGACCCAGCAGAAAGGAAGGTAGAAAGAGTGTAAGATCAAGGGAGATGGAGGACACCAAGGAAATAAGGTCTTCTGAACACAACAGGATCAATGTACATGTGAACTCACAGACTGGGGCAGCATGCATAGGGCCTGCACAGTTTTTTACCAGAAGTGGCCCTAGGGGGTCCTAGGGCTGAAAGATGTAGACACATGCCCCCACCCCTAAAGTAAAAAATATCTATAGTTGATAACCACTTGCAAGTACCACGTAAGTTTTTCAAAATTGTCACTTGAGAAACCAAATACTCTTCAGGTAGGCTACATGGCCAACAGTCCATGGCCAACAGAAACTGAAGTCAATGGCATCTTTGGAGGTTCCTTGCATCATAATGTAATACCATTTAGATATTTTTTTAATCTTTCATTTTGAAGTTTATATATATATATTTTTTTTCTCTCACCACTTTTTACCCTAAACTTCTGTGCAAAAATATTATAGATCCAGGTTTTGTGTTTTTATAGGATTTCTAAGGGCACAATGAGTGGGTCTCTGTTTCTTGTGCCTTTTCTTGGGCTCTGTTCCTTCTATTCATTTTATCCTAATTCAATATGGGGTTTTTGTTGTTGTTGTCATTGTTGTTTTATCTTATATATTACAGAATACTACAGTCCTTTAAAAGATTGTTTTCTAATGAAAGACAGAAAAGGGGTGGATCTGGATAGGAGGGAAAGTGGAGTGAAGGATTAAAATATGGATTTATTATATTAAAATATCCATTTTCAGTGAGAGATAAAAACATTATATAACAAAAAGAAAACAATAATATTCTTCTCTAAATCAAATAAGACCCATATGTTAAAACATTTTGATTTTAAGTCTCTTTTTATTATTAGTTTTCAGGCCATCTATTTTTAACATTGTTTGTTGGTGAAATAATTTCTAGTAATTATATGGAAAATAATAAATATAAATATAAAAATGCAAAGTAATATAATGAAAATTAATATATATTCATAATGACACAAGGATCCATGTTTTCAATAATAGAGGAAAAGTATAAATAGAAATAAAAGACATTTAATAAAAAGTGTAAAAGCAAATTTGAATTGTATGTTCTCATTATATATTTTCTTTTAAGTATTCTCTTAAACCACATGAAAAAGCTCATAGGCTCCTACTTTTCATGTATAAAGAAGAGAATTTTGAGTATCCCAAAGCCGTATTATTTGTGTGATTATTCCCCAGTAGGTAAAAGAAATGTTTAGTCTTATAGTAATATATGTCTAATTGTGCTTTCTAAATATCATTTAGCATTAAGAAGAAGCAAAGAATCTTTGATCCAGTGGCTAACTCCAGTGCAAGGATAGGAAGTATGCAACAAAAATACAGAGTATATTATGAAATCATAAATCAAATACATTGACAAAAACAATTGACAAGAGCCCAAGTGACAAAGTAGTCAATTGAAGATTTGAGTGATTTTGCTACTTCAGTTGTGAAGAGCATTTCCTGTTCACATTTTAGAACTATGAGAGCTTGGAAGATTCATTTGACTAGAACTAGGTAATCAATAGTAGATTCTGTTGACAGTTTTCTCTTTCTTACTCTCCAGGAGCACTAACCTTCTCTAAAGGATTGCTGAGTGACATGTCATTGATGAACTTCCTTCCAGAACATTGATCACTGACGAAGGTCAATGAGTCAGAGAAAGTTGTAATTTACATCTCTGGTCAACTAATATGTCCCTAGAAAAAAGTCTCATGTTTAACTTTGTGGTTATCTATGAAAAGAGATGAAGGGCCCTAGAGCTAGAACAAAACTGGACAGAGACCAATATCGTTAATGACTGTCAAATGCCCCAGGACACATGAAAGTCATTTGTAGTTTCAAAGATTACTGGAAGAAGAGTTTAGCAGATCCTTTTAAGATAGCAACATTCCAGGGAGTTCTTCAAAGTGAATTGAATAATTCCCTTGGCTTCTGATAAATCAACTGAAAATAGTGATAAAGAATCTTAGAAATTTGTATATGTGTTTCCATCACATTGGATTCTTGAAGCCTTTTAATGCCCTGAAACTTAATGAAACAAATAAATAAACAAACAAAAATTATGAGGCTAAATTATGAAGAATAAATTCCAAATTTCTCCCAGGCTGCTTTTGTGAGCAGCCAAATGTCAAGAAATGGTTAACATTGTCTCTTATCTGAAGTCTTCATATAGTCTTGCCAGTTCCTGCCTTTCTCTTTGGACTTGGAGTACATTTTCTGTACATGAGAACATATAAGCAATGGAGGCTTTTTGAAGTCAGCATGTTTTCTGTTAGGGAAGTTGAAAAATGGTCTCCTAATAGGTAAGGCCACAAATACTCTAACTTGGGAATAAATCTCTTTCTTTGCAGAACTATAATCTAACAATACTTTTTGATCATCTCTGACTTTTCCAGTTTTAGGCTTTCCTTTTTATTTCTCATATAGACAACTTTCTCCTGATTCTACCCTTTCTGTATTGGTTCAGTATTTTTTCTCTATTTTTTCTACCATTGTCTGAAAAAGCCTTTAAACTGACTTGGAATAAATTTTTAAGTCCAAACCCATTTCCACTCTCATGTCCCTTTTTCTGCTTGACAACTAAATCTGATCATGTCATTGCGTTGGTACAACTGTCAATGAGTAAGAGTCAATTATCCTAATTTGGCATGAAAAAGCTTTCTAACAATTTTCATTCATGGCTGTCTTCCCTTGAGCCATTTTTATGAGAATTCAGCTTTAATTGGGATGTCTTCATCAAAACCCTCCCTTCAAGGCAGAAGAATCTATAAAGAAAAGGGTTAGAAATGTTTTAAGAGGTGGTAGTTTACTCCAAGGAAACAATGTCTTCCATACACAATAGGACTGGTGCACATTTGAACTCACAGAAACTTTTAACAATATGTACAAGAACTGAACAAACTCCCAGCTCTGAGATGAGGAAACGGAAGTGGGCTCCCACCCGCAACTAACAAATTATATGTAATTGATACCTGCTGGCAAAGGAAAAATCAGTTTTTTTCTGTTGGAATCGTACTGGGTACTTTGACAGCACTTCAGAGCAGGCCTAGGAATTTGTCACCTTTTGCTTTGTTTAAGTTTTTTTCTTTTCTTTTGCCTTTTTGGTCTTTTGCTTGTTTATTAGATTTCCATTTTTATGATATTGTTTCTTATTTTTTGTTTGTTTTTGTTAGTCTGTTCTTAAAGAAAGAAAAGAGATCAGATACTTAGGTGGGTAGGGAGATGGCAATGAACAGGAAGAGGGGAGATACATGATCAAAATATACTGTATGCAAAAAGGTTTTTTCCACAACAGTTATTTTAGATATCCAACTTTAAGTTTTTAAGCCTGAAGCATCTGGCTAAGGCAGGAGAGATTTCTGTTTTTAGTCACATACTCTGAGATTAATGGAGTTCAGAAATTGTCAATAAATGGGCCAGGACTGAAAACAAGGGTGTCTGGACAGATTTAGGTCCGGGCCACAGATTAAGCATGCAGGTATGCAGGCCCATTTCCCAGCCTGTGTCACAGGGGCTCAGGCAAAGGCGAGGCTGGCAGTGGTCTGTGAACCCATCTGTGGGAATGTGCTGCAGGCTGAGAGTGTCAAACAGCCCTGCCTCTGGGCTGTGGCCCATGGGCAAGCAGTGCTGATCCCCCAGAAAAGAGCTCCTGGGCTGGTTCACTCCTCCTTACTCAAGCAGGGCACTTACAGAAAGGAGAGCAGATGGGATGGGTGTGCACAGCTGGGGCAGCAGGCATGTACCCTGATTGGGGCTGGAGACAGATACACACAGACAGAGCACGAGGGAGCCACAATAGGCCAGACAGCAGGCTCACCTGAGGGATGGCACAGATGGCTAGGATCTTACAGGGCTGCACAGTGTCTCTCTGTTTAAACATAAACGAGAGGAGCAGGGCAGCGCTGGAGGGACTGTGGCAACAAAAATGGTGATGCAGGGCTTTGTGTGAGCTTTTCCCATTGCAGCAACAGGGTTCATACTCATGACAGAAAACACTGGAAGGTCGGGAAGGGACAGTGGCCACTGGGAGGGGGCAGTGGAGTCCAGGACAGAGAGAGAGGGAGAGAGTGCACTTGAGAGCATGTGAGCTCATGCATGGGCATGTATGTGCAAGAGAGGACAGGGACAGGGGCAGATGGCCGTTGGGAAGCAGTGCAGTGTCTCGGATAGAGCTAATTATTTTTTCAGCAAACTTATCTTAGGAAAACTCGGTATCTATATGCAGACAAGTAAATATAGACCCTTATCTCATACCATGTACAAAAGTCAACACAATATAAATTTAAAATTAAGCACATGACAAATAAGTATAAAATATCAGGAACAAAAACAGGATAAAGCTACATAATATTAGTCTGAATGATAATTGTTTTGGGTGTATCCCTCAGACCTCAGGTAACAGTGAGAGTAGACAAACTGGATGACATCAAAAGAAAATGCATTGTGGCAGAAATGAGCAAAAGAACAAAGACGCACTCACACGGTAGAGGAAACACTACAGACTACACATTGATAAGATATTAGTATCTCGTCTTCTTACATCCATACACAAACTCACCTTGTTAGCAAACAAAATCAAAAAGTGTACAAAAGACTTGAATGTATAGTTCCTATGAAAACAAATAAAATCTAAGCTTGCTGGCATAAACCTCTACTCCCAGCTACTTAGGAAGCTGAAATAGGAAGATGGAGGCAGGTTCATAGACTGCTTTCCACTAAGTACAATGAATTCAGGGCCCGCTCAGTCAACTTCCTGAATACTGTCTTGAAATATAAAACGGAGGGAGAGTGATGAGGATTAATAGCTCAGCAAAGGAACACTTGGTAAGTATGCATCAGGTCTTAGGTTCAATTTTCAGTACTAGAAACTTTAAATTGGATAAAAAAAATAGCCAGTGGGTTTATAATAAACTCAGCATCATTCATTATTAAATAATAAATAAATAAATTCAAGTTGAATCACAATGTAGCTGGGCTGGAGAGTTGGCTCAGCGGTTAAGAGCAATTACTGCTCTTTCAGAGGTCTTGAGTTCAAATTCCAGCAAACAAATGGTGTCTCACAACAATCTGTGATGAGATCTGATGCCCTCTTCTGGTGTGTCTGAAGACAGCTACAATGTACTTACATATAATAAATAAATAAATCTTAAAAAATTCAATGTAGCTGGACATAGTGATACAGACCTTTAATCCCAGTACTCGGCAAGCTGAAGCAGAAGGACATCAAGTTTAAAGTCTGTTAAGAAACCAATGCAAATATGACCCTCTCTCTACTTCCCCCCCCCAAAAAAACTGAAA
>JADRCD010031968.1:0-11453 GCA_019843815.1 Montemys delectorum
CAGGTACCCTAAAAGTCAGCATGTATTCCCCAAGGGTCCATTTTGAACAACTACAGTTCTCATGTGTCATGTTTGTTGATGTTGTAAATCGTATTCTTATAATCAGAAGCTACTTGGCTACGTCCAATCTCATTGGCACACAGGCTGTTGTCCTTTGCTTCTTACTGCCTTGGTAGTCACAAGGGTAACCTTGTGTGGCTGAGTAGCTCTGCTACTTCCTGCTATACCAGTCTGCTGTGACCTATAGTCACAAAGCTTTTGACATCTATATTACTTTATGGTTGGCTTTTAGTGGGTGCTGATTTTATACACTAAGAGCAACTCACTAGTTACTCTTAGTACTCAGGTTCTCTCATCTATCTTTATATTAAAAGAAACACAGGAAGGTGTCACTGTATATGGCTGTCATAATTCTAGTCAAGGTTCCACTTTGGGTATTGTAATCATCATCATCCATCTCTCTCACTGTGTTGGTTTGAATATGATTGGCCTATGGGAAGTAGCACTATCAGGAGGTGTGGTCTTGTGTTGGAGGAAGGGTGTCACTGTGGGAGTGGGCTTTGAGGGCTCCTAGTGCTCAAGCTCTGCCCAGTGTGGAATCAGTCTCCTTCTAGCTGCCTGCAAAAGATGGTCTCCTCTTGGCTGCCTTCAGATCAAGATGTTGAACTCTCAGCAGCTTCTCCAGCACCATGTCTGCCTGCACACTGCTATACCTCTGGCCATGATGATAATGGACTAAACGTCTGAAAGTGTAAGCTAGTCTCTAATTAAATGTTTTCCTTTGTAAGAGTTTCTTTGGTCATAGTGTCTGTTCACAGCAACAGAAACCCTAACAAGACAGGTCCCAGGGACTGGGGTATTGCTGTGATAGTCCTGACCATGTTTTTGCTTGAGGAAGGTGGATTTTGGGACTTTGGGTTTGGAAAGCAATGGGATACTTTAAGTGGGACTTAAGGGGCCATCCTAGTAGGAATATGGAAGACATTGGTGCTGAGGGTGATTTGAACTGTTGGGGCAAGGCTCAAGAGGTTTCAGAAGAGAAGAATGTTAGTAAGTGGCCTAGGGACTGTTTTATATTTTGGTAAAGAATACAGCTGCTTTTTCCACCCTTGTCTAAAGAGTATGCCTGAGGCTAAAGTGAAAAGATTTAGATTAATGGCTAAAGTAAAAAGATTTAGATTAATTGCATTAGCAAAGGAAATCTCAAAACAGAGTGTTTTGATGAAAAAGAGCAAGCCGAGAAAGGAAAAGTACAAACTGTATCATTAAAGTATTAAAGGGACACCAGGAAGTGGAATGGAGCTGAATTTTGTGTTCAAGGAAATAATCAGATTAAGGGAGTGGTGATCTCAAGGCAAGATCCCACCTAAGCTTATTGTTTATATGTCTGCAGTTGAACAAGGGATAGTTATTTCTTAAGCATTATTATACCTAGTTCTTGTTTTCATTTGGACACATATATGTCAAATTGACAAGGGGTGAATTGTGATGGCTATTCTCAGTTGTCAATTTGACTATATATAGAATGAACTACAATCCAGAGTTTATAAAGATCTTGTGAAAAGTTTTTTATTTTATTAAAAAAAAGTCCAGGCATGGTGGTACATGCCTTTAATCCCAACATTCAGGAGACAGAGGCATGCAAATCTCTGAGTTTAAGATCAGTTTACAGGGCTGGTGAGATGGCTCAGTGGGTAAGAGCACTAACTGCTCTCCCAAGGGTCCTGAGTTCAAATCCCAGCAACTACATGGTGGCTCACAACCATCCATAATGAGATCTGACTCCCTCTTCTGGTGTGTCTATATAATTAAAAAAAATCAGTTTACAGCTGGGCAGTGGTGGTACATGCCTTTAATCCCAGCACAGGCAGGGAGATTTCTGAGTTCGAAGCTAGCCTGGTCTACAGAGTGAGTTCCAGGACAGCCAAGGCTAAACAGAGAAAACCTGTCTTGAAAAACAAAAAACAACAACAAAAAAAATAAGATCAGTTTATAGAGCAAGTTCTAGGATAGCCAAGCATAGGCAGTAAAGGATGTAAGAGAACAAGTGGGCAATGTTCTAGTCCTAGCAAGCAGCAGAACTCGTCAGCTTCAGCCATGTGGCTCTGGCTTTAGAGTCCAGAATAGAAGGGACAACTGATGCTGGTTAGCTGGAGCTAAGAAATTAGCAGCGATAAAGAAGAGACCAGCATCACTGAAGTGACATCTTCTGAGAAGTGTTTTCTGAGAGCACAAAGAAGCTGGGTTCCAGAGATAGCCAAGGTTGTACCTCATGCTGCAGATGGACGTGGTAATGTATAAGAGTCACTCAGGTGGTACTGGTTTTGAAGATATGAAGAGCAGCTGAGGCTTGGTGTTGTGAGAGGCCATGGAAGGCCATTGGTGAAGCTGCAGCCTCATTTGTAGTTGACCGGAGGGATCATGCAAAGGATTTGAGGTTTGGCACCATGAAGAGTGCCTATGAGAGGCTATTGGTGAAGCCTAGCTGCAGTGGAAGATCTCGGTGTGTTGGAGATGCCAGTATCATGGGATGATCACCAAGAGCAGCATCAGCAATGGAGTGGATCAACCTGACCTTAAAGTGTTACAGGGGGCAGAGCTGGAGAAGTTATGCCAGCCCTTCAGAGGAGCCCAAAAGAGCATGTGCAAATCACAGGCACTGGAACAAGAAGCTGTGAAGTTGAAGTTGTCTTGGAGACCCCAAAATGTTAGAGACGCCAGAGCCGTGGGACTCCTGACAAGGAAAGGTGCTAACAGCTCAAGACAAAGAACTGTGTTGCAGTCAACAAAGGTAAAAGAAGTTGGACTTCAGAGATGGAGATGCAGAGTTTGGAGTTTGCCCAGCTGGGTTTTGGTCTTGCTTTGGTCCTCACAATATTTCCTCACTATGTGATCTGCTTTTTGGTATTGATCTTATAGGGGATTACAGTTAAGATAATGCATCAATCTCAGAAGAGACTCTGAACTTTGGACTTTTAAACATTGTTGAGACTGTGATAGACTGTGGGGACTTTTGTGTTTTTCATTATGCTATGGGTATGTATGCCCTTATAGACTCATGTGTTTGAACAAACCTAAGGGGGCCAGGGAGTGGAATGTGATGGTTTGAATATGCTTGGCCGATGGGAGTGGCACTATTAGAGGGTGTGGCCCTATTGGAGTAGGTGTGTCACTGTAAGAGTAGGGTTTGAGGTCTCTATGCTCAGTTTTCACCCAGTGTGGAATAAGAGCTTCCTCCTGTTTGCCTGCAAAAGACAGTCTCCAGCTGCTACCTTCAGATCAAGATGTAGAACTCTTGGCTCCTCCAGTACCATGTCTGTCTAGACAATGTCATGTCTTCCATCAAGATGGCAATGGACTGAACCTCTGAAACTGTAAGCCAGCCCTAATTAAATGTTTTCCCTTGTAAGAGTTGCCTTGGTGTCTCTTCACAGCAAAACAACCCAAATGAAGATACTTACCAAGTGGGTAGTGTAGAGAATCTCTCTTATTGACTGCACTATCTTGTAGGTTATTTCTTAATCTCTAGTACAATGGTTCTTAGTCTTCCTAATGCTGCAATCCTTTAGTAAAGCTCCGCATGTTGTAGTAATCCACAACCATAAAATTATTTTCATTGCTACTTTATAACTATAATTTTGCTACTGTTATGAATCCTAATATAAATATCTGTTTTCTGATGGTCTTAAGCAACCCCTGTGAAAAGATTATTTGACTTTCCCCATGAAGTTTTGACCAGTGGTTGAGAACCACTGCCCTAGTAGCTTTTCAATAAAAGTGAATAAATGAAAATACTAATAATATCTCTTTTAAATTCTGGCTGAGGATTGTTTTAACAGATGACTTTTAAGAGTATCTGTTATGAATAACCCTGGAATTAAATGGTTTCTGGGAACTGGGATTTGGTGCTAACTTCTTGATTTTAAGTCAATTTGATAATTACAAAATACTTCATGGTTGTAATTAACGGCATTAAATGTTTGTCTGGGATCTGCCTCAAACTTACAACTTCTCAAATCCTATTCTGGAATTTGTTTTCCTTCCTTATTTTTTGGAGGGGGGGCATGTTTCTTCTCAGGAATTTCTTACCTGCAAGTTGACAATTAAAATAGGCCACATTAATTATCAGGATTAGAGAGAAAGAAATGAAACACTGGGCGGGTGGTGGTGGCACACGCCTTTAATCCTACCACTTGGGAGGCAGAGGCAGGTGAATTTCTGAGTTCAAGGCCAGCCTGGTCTACAGAGTGAGTTCCAGGACAGCCAGGGATATAAAAAAAAACCCTGTCTCGAAAAACCAAAAAAAAAAAAAAAAAAATCTTCGCAAAATATAAAAAAACCAACAACAACAACAAAAAAACAACAAAAAAACCCCCCAACAACAACCATTTTTAAATGGTACAAGAGAAATGATACTAAAATGTAAAAGTATAAAAGTAGGATATAAACATATTTTCTATATTTTCCCAGACAACTTTAAGAAATACCTTACCTTCTGTAATTTCCTCATTGATAAGCTCGACTTGCAAACCGAAGATCTGTTCCTGCACTTTGGTGTGTGATAGTTTCAGCTTCTCTCGTCTGCTTATCATGTAGCACAGATTTCGGACCTGCAAGAAAATCCCCAGCAAATAAAGATGTTTGTCATATCAAGCAAGTTTACAGTTGAAATTGTTCAGTCACATTAAGACCACTGAATTCTGATGGCTGTGGGAGTGAGGACAAGACCCAAGGGCCACAAACCATGTCCAAACCTCTGAAATCTACTCTCTAGTCTACATTGTAGTAGGATCAATTTAATGTTCACAATCTACCAGGTGAGACGAAAATGGAATCATACTTTAGCCTTCCCTTTCTATCCCTGAGTATGAATGATAGCACTTGGCATCTGTACCATCAAACCTGGCTCATTTCTTTTTCTTTTTCTTTTCCCCCTGAGACAGGGTTTCTCTGTGTAGCCCTGGCTGCCCTCGAACTCAGAAATCCACCTGCCTCTGCCTCCCAAGTGCTGGGATTAAAGGCGTGTACCACCACTGCCCAGCCGGCCTGTCTCATTTCTATAATTATACAATTACAAAATTCCCTAGGGTAAATACAGCACCAACCTTTTCTTTGAATTCTTGTAGCACTTAATTTGCCTGATGAATATATCGTAAGTTAAATTACATGGTGAAGTGGCTACCAACCAGAGATGATTTTAACCCCTAGGAGGAATCTGGTAAACTTGGAAAACAATTCTGGTTGTGAAAACCAAGTGTGTAAGGGATGATACTAGCATCTAGTGGGTAGAGATCACTGATGCTGCTAAATATCCTATTCTGCCACTTACAATAAAGGACAACACTGTACAATAAATAACTATGCAGTTCAAGATGTCAATAGTGCTGAGTTTGAGAAAACCCGAGACAGTACTTTTCTGGACAAAGTTCATTCTTTTAGGCTTCTGTCTGAGGAATGTGTTAGTAAAATACAGCCGAGCCATTTTAGACTTGATAGTGAATTAAAAAGTTAATCAACTGAGAATAATGAACTCAAAGTTAAAGTTCATAGCACAAATGTGTCAAAATTTAAACAGAACTCAAATCTGGGGCCACAGTGAACTCAGACAATAAGGAAGGACACAGAAGCTCACACTATAAATGGGTGGTTATTTTAAAACTGGAAATGATATCTTCTAGCTCTATGCAGACATTAGTCAAAGCTTACCCTCTCTAAGTCCTGCCGCAGATGCATAAACATTCTCATCCGAGTGTGAATGCTTTCTTCTTTTGGCTGAACCAAGCCATTTTCTTCATCCTCTTTTGGGGGGATTAATGGCTTATTGAAGTTGCTTTTGCGCTTTAGTTTCCAGTAGTTATAGATAAAGTCGACAGTGAACACAGATAACCCCATCTCTTTGGCAACATCTTCTACCTGGACTAAGGTATAGAATTCTTCTTCTAGTTCATGAAGCTTCTGTGCCCGTAGGCTAGTTTTCTCACTTTTTGCCTGGCTCTGCTCAGCAACTCTGTGGTGGTGGTACTCGGCGTCCCCAAGTTTTGGCTTGTTTTGGCTATGCTTGAGGCAAAATGACTTGAACTTTACTTCATCCCCCTCATCCAGGATGGTCTTCATTTCCAGGCCGTGCTCAAAGGCACAGGTGACATGAAAGGCAGTGATACAGCTTTTCACAGAGCACTGAAAGAGAAAGAATGTGTCAATGTAGCAGATGGGAAGAGGACAGAGAGCTCTGTATCCCTAGGTCCCTAATGTGAGCTTATAGAAAGCAAGGAAAAATCCCAGCACTTATCAGGCAGAGGCAGGTGAATTTCTGAGTTCAAGGCCAGCCTGGTCTACAGAGTGAGTTCCAGGATAGCCAGGGCTACACAGAGAAACCCTGTCTCTAAAAACCAAAAAAAAAACAACAACAAAAAAAAAAACAAAAAAAAAAAGAGAGAAAGAAAGCAAAGACAAAAGGGAGGCTTGACCATATTTATAAAAAAATTTTACAAATAAAGAAAAAAATGAAATAAAAAGAAAGAAGAAAAATATTTTACAAGAAAACTTTTATAAGTTACCCAGGAAACTTGCTCATATAGAAAACAACAAAACTGAAACAAAAATAATGAAATTCCCATTTTAAGGTTTCAATTCAAGCAGCAAGCATTCAGTCCCCCCTCCCTTTGTTTTGGAGAAGTGTCTGATTTATGTAAAGTTATATGGTTTCTTCTCTGTGTCCTCCATATCACCAATATATGCTTTTATTGTAGTAATTTTGACATACTAATAACTGAAAAAAATCCTTGGCCATAAAGCTTAAGACAGAAGCTATGTCAATTACATATATACTGGTATGTCATCAATTCAGGCAACAACATACATCACTCAAAACGCAGTTGCTTCGAACAAAAGGTATAGTTTATATTGTTGCCAGACATCCATGACTCTAAAAGGCCACAGGAACTTTAATACTTAAACAACTTAGCTTCCAGAAATTGTTCTTATACAGCTGAGCCATCCATCAGATTAGATAACTAGTCATGAAAGCCTATTTAAATTTAAATTAATTTCAATGTAGCCAAAATGTTGTTCCCCATTATAAGAACACTTGTGTTGCATGTGTAAGCTCTGAGTTTCATTCCCTAAACTGCAAAAAAAAAAAAAAAAAAAAGTTAATTAAAATGACATGTAATGAGAACAAATGGCTCAGCATGTAAACTGTCAAAACTGATGACAAATTTAATTACAGGACCTACAAGGTAGTAGAGAGCTGACTCTTACAAGGTATCCTCTAATTTCCACACATGTGCTCCCCTCAATAAATACATGTTATTTGAAAAAATGACATAGCACTGAAAAATTTAACTCCTTAGTCATATTAGCTACATTTAAGCCAAACTAGCCGACACACATACACAAACATTTTCATCACTGTAGTCAGTTTTACTGGAGAATATGGTTATAGGCATTTTAAAATTAAGTTTGCACGATTCTGCCTTCCACTGATAGATCTAATACATTTATTAAGCATTACAATGGATCACACACTGACTATTCATAACGAAACAGAGTAGGAAGAATTTGATCCTGACAGATGAATTCTTGTGCTTAAACTAAATTACCATTTCTTATGGTTAAAATGTTACAGCTCTCCTTTTTAAAAACACAGGGGTACACATACATATTAACACAAGAGATTTTATTTCTAAGAAACTAGGATGAGATCATATGTACTCTAAACACCTTCTAGATTTAGTTAAATGTCTTTAGTTATCTGAATTAAAAATTAAGAGTAAATATTTTTTAAAAATGAAAGGAAAATGGTGGGATTTTTCATAGTTAAAGCAAGTGCTAATTCTTTTGTAAGCCTGCAATTTGGAGGTCACTGTGCTTAGTATACACACGTTGGAGTCTTGAACAGAGAATAAGCTTGGAAATGAATAAAGATAGAAAGAACACAATGTATGACAGGTCTTAGAAATTCAAGATACTCAATAGAAATGAAAACAAAATGCTTTATGAGTTTTCATATCAGCATTATTTTGTATGGTTGGCTTTTCTTCTTACCACTAAAATGTATAAACCTCCAATAACAATACCACATAACTTTAAAAATACTTTATGTGTGAATGTGTATGCATGTTTACTGTGTGTATGCATTACCCATGGAAGTCAAAAGAAGTGTCAGATCACCTAGAGCTGGAGTTATAGAATTGTGAGCAGCCCTATGTGGGTATTGGGAACTGAATCTGGGTCCTCTTCAAGAAACACAAATGCTTTTAACAGCTGAGCCATTTCTCTAGCTCCTAGAATTATCTTTTCTAAAACTAGATGGTTTTATGGCAGTTTGTTAAGTGACATTCCTTTTTTTTTTAAAAAAGAATTATTTATTTCATGTATGTGAGTACACTGTTGCTGTCTGTAGACACAACAGAAGAGGGCACCGGATCCCCATTACAGATGGTTGTAAGACACCATGTGGTTGCTGGGAGTTGAACTCAGGACCTCTGGAAGAGCAGTCAGTGCTCTTAACCACTGAACCATCTCTCCAGGCCCAGGATTACATTTTCTTGAGACAGGTCACTCTACATAACCTGACTGTCCTGGAACTTAACATATAGACCAGGCTGGACTTGAACTCATAGATACCTGCTTCCCTCTTCTTCCCGAGTGCTGGGATTACTCAAGCACTGGGATCAAGGCGTTTGCCACCATGCCTGGTAGGAGAATTACACTTAAACAAATTCAACAGGATAAAGGAATTTCAGGAATGGGGCATAATTCCAAGATCATGTAACACAGCCTCACATTTATTATTAATTAAATTTCTAAATTTAGACACACCCCACTTCCAATGAATCCAATGAACTGGTTATCTAGCCACATACCAGATTAAAGTTCACAATCTCACAAAACAAAACAACAAAACCAGCCTTCTTTAGTTTGGGGTAGTTCTTTTGGAAACTTTGATTATATTACATGGAATATGTATTCTTAAAATTTCCACACATTTGACAAACCTTATGAAAATGAGGATGATGCTAAGCTCAGGATGCATTTCTGAATATTTTTATTATCACTTGACTAAAAAATTAGACAGATACTTAAAAACCGAACAGTAAAAGGTATTTTTATCAACCACCAATAAAATGTCAAAAAACATGTCTCTCCAGACAAAATTATAGACTATAGAGAAATAAATTACCCAAAAAACAAATATATGGATGGTAATTAGGAATTTCTCTTGGTCTGCCATAAACCCATCTAAGTTTTAGAAAAGGTCATTCATTCTGTGGTATTTATAATTAGAGATCTGTACACTTTGGGGCTAAAAGAGGAAAGGCCAGCCAGGTTCTGGAGCCAACCATTTATTTATTGCTATTATAAAATAAAGCTGCTTTGAAAATTCATGTAGAAGTTTTTATTTAGATTTATGTTTTCATTTATTTTGAGTACTGTGTAACAAAGGATTAACCTGGTTCAAAGAAAGGTTTGGTCCTTTGTCTCTAGTACCTGAGAAATGACAAGCAAGCTTTTGGACTGTTGTGCCTGGTAAAAGTTGTCTTTGTTTACTTGGAATCAGATAATCTATGCTAACTATGTGACTATGGTAGAGGCTTTGGGTTACATGGTATCAACTGACTTCCAGAGGGACCCAAGAATAAGGCCAGGGAAATGGATAGCTAGCCATTTCTATGTGGTGAATCCCCAATATTACCTCTTGCCTCCAAGGCTCTGGTGAGTGGAGAAATAAACACTAAATGCATACCTCTTGGGGTGATGTGGTAGGGAGTATAAGCTGTACATTTCCTTGGATAAGCTATAGTGTTTAGGGCAGAGAGTGGAGGACATGCTGGTCATTGACCCTGCCCACTGTTGTAATGAGACACAAACCCAGTTTTCTACAGATTACTGTGGAGACTGAGAGCAGAGTCAATAGCCAAAGGAGTACTTGTCCTTTAGGGCTGATACTTTGTGCCTGGTACTTGGTTGTTATGCAGACCCAATCTAGGGGTATCAACTTATTTCTGGAGCTCCTTTGAGGTTATTATTAACTGTTAGGTGGGGTCTGTCAGGCAGAATTATGGGTTTCCTTAATTCTTTCTGTCAAGTGCATAACTTGGTGCTTTGTTTGCCCCCCACCTCATTCTTTGGTGCACTCACAGACCAGCCTTAGTTGCTCACTACAGCTAGTGCTGGCTTCTAGCAGCTAAAGAAGGGAAGCTTTTAGAGCAAATGCATTCCTGATGTGGACAACATATTCTAGATAGGTCCAGCAGCATATAGCACCAACTTGTACTGTGAAAAAAGAGAGCGATTAGGGTAGACCCAGTCACCTCCCTTTTCCAGAGCTGGTGCACTCTAATATTAAGACTGGGAAAGGAAGCTGCGTCAATTATATATCTGTTTTTTTTTTTTTTAAATGCAACCCATTTGTCTTTTTAGTTTAATTTTCAGCTTTTTACAACATTTTTATTTTTTATTTATATTCTCACCTTTATCTGATTTTATTTATATATTTTACATCTGTATTTTAAAATTGCTTGCTCTTTTCCCCAGCTTCATTTTTTTTTCATTTATTTTACCTTGTAGCTGCTTCCTTTTTTCCTTTTCCCTGTCCCTCCCTTATTTCACTTATTACCTTTATTCATTTTTTAGTTTAGGCTGGCCCTGAACTTCTAATTTGCTTGCTTCCTCCTCCCATGTGCTAGATTACATGTGTATAATACTTTTATTAATTTTTCTTTTGAGACAGGGTCTCACTATGCAAGACCTGGTTGGTCTAGAACTTGCTAGAACAGATTGGTCTGGAGATATGCCTCTAATTTTTTTTTTTGTTTTTCAAGACAGGGTTTCTCTGTATAGCTCTGGCTGTCCTGGAACTCACTCTGTAGACCAGGCTGGCCTCGAACTCAGAAATCCGCCTGCGTCTGCCTCCCAAGTACTGGGATTAAAGGCGTGCATCACCACTGCCCGGCTTATGCCTCTAATTTTTAACATCATAGTTTATTCCATATTTTTCCACTTTCTTTTCTTTATAAAGATTATATTTTAATTTTTAATTACGTATATATGCATGTCTATATGAGGCTATATACATAAGAGTACAGTGTCTGTGGAGGTCAGAAGGTGGCTTTGGATCTCCTGGAATTGTAGCTGTGAGCAACCCAACATTCATCGAAGAAACCTCAAGTCTTCTGGAAGAACATTACATACTATTAACTACTGATCCATCTTTCTAGACCTATCACTTCTTTTCTACAGCTACTGGTGGTAGAGTAGTTTGATTTTTATTGTATGTTTATATTTACTTTGTTTTGGTGTTGTGATGATTCATCATCTATGTCAACTGACAGGATTTAGAATCACTGTGAAAACATTTCTGTACTGTCTATAAAACTATTTCTACAAAGATCTTTTAAAAAAAAAGTACACACACACACACACACACACACACACACACACACACACAC
>JADRCD010031977.1:0-19495 GCA_019843815.1 Montemys delectorum
AAGCAGCAAGTGAAGCATATTTACCACATAACCAGTCCCTAGGGGTTTAAAACTAAACTGCAAGCTTTTAAAACCAAGTTTGGAAAACTATTTAAAAAGCTTGCATGGACTGGTCAGAACCAGAAATTTATCCTATAAAATAATGTTTCAAAAGGGACTGGAAGAAACTACTATAAGGCCTGGAGAGTGGGAGGTGAAGTAGGAGAACCAGAGGATGGCATATGTACACCATGCACAGGGGGCATGATACACTCACTAAGTTTGGCTACTTTAGGTTTTGTTATTATTTTGTTTTGTTTTGTTTCAGTTTGTTTTTTAAGACAGAGTTTCTCTGTGTAATAGCCCTGGCTGTTCTAGAACTTGCTCAGTAGATAAGACTGACCTCAAAGCCCTGCCTACCTCTGCCTCTCAGGTGCTGGGATTGAAGATATGCACCACCATCACTCAGCTACTTCAGTTCTTGTTGCTTAACCCATTAGAAGCATTTAACATGAGACAACATGAAGAATTCCAGAGTTTTCATGATTTTGAACAGAACTGCTATGAATATTCATGGATATGAACTTAAAGGGATACTTAATTATGCAAGTGCCTGCGCCTTCCTTAGGAACAGCACTATGGCTAGTATCAGAAATCCATATTTTGTAAAAGCCTCCTTGTGATCTGCGTAATCGTCTCGCCAGCAAGAACGCACACGGACACCAGGATTCTTCTGTAGCAAGCGTTTATTGCGATGTGAAGAGGAAGACCCCAAGCCCCGAAAAGGCACTGCTTATACATACCCTGGAGCGGCATGTTTATTTCTGATTGGCTGTTTGCTCATTACCTCATGTGACGCCCCGGGATGGGCTGTGACTTGGTGCGCTCTGGCCCTTAGCATATGTGCAGACTACTTGTTTACAGGGAGAGGACACCGGATGCCGGCGTCATGTTGTAATGGCGATTGAGCCAGCTCGGGCATGGCTCTCTACATCTCCCCCTTTTTGTTTTTATAAATGATAGGCTCTGGCCGATGCCCCGTGTCTTAGGCTAGCTGATGTGCTGTCCATTACCAGCACCAAGAGATAGGTGGGATCCTTTGGATCACTACTCATTGGTGTGCTCCTGGTTTATGGCATCAGCCTAATCCCGTCGTAGGGGTCAAAGGCAGCGGGCCTCGAGGACATATGGCAGTTTGACTCACTCTCCTGTGTGCAATGGGATAAGACTCCATGGGGTGCAAGAGCTAAGTCTCGCTGACCATTAGCTTTTAAGTATTTACTTTGTTTTTAGCATGCTGAGCCAAATATCGGGAGAGGCTCCTTGCTCTAGTGCAGCAAGTGCTTGGGCAATTACTACCTTGTCATGTTTTTGTTGGGCTCTGAGTTTGTAAACCATTTAGAGAAGAAACACTAAGCGAGCACACAAGGCAACACCAAACAGGCCAATTCCCACCTATTCCTTAAGGAAAGAAAAGGCTGAAGAAATCCAGGAGGTAAATTTAGTAAATTTTTGAGCCAGGGATGGATCTACTCGAGTTGAATTTATGGCCACCACTGCAGCTCTCAATCTTTTTAATATTTTGAAGAGCCAAGATGAGGACAGGAATTATTTGCCGGGATATCCTCTGGGGAGCCATCTTCTGTGATGAGGATTTTTTGTGTCAATCGCTCCAGCAGCCAGAACGGGTTGTTTTCTTCCTGTGGGAAAACACAAACAGTTCCCCTGGATCTTATCAAGATAGGATCCAGCCCCTTCCATTGGCCAGTCAAGACATCTTTCTACTTGACCGTTTCTTTTGGCCTATCAGGCTCTAAGCAATGGCAGTCAGTAGCCGAATGGCCCTGACTATCCAGATTTAAAAAATTAAGAGTAAAGAGTGCTATAGAGATGGTTACTTGTGACACTAAGGGTAGAGCCTCCTCGACTCCCCCTTTTTGTTTTATTAGATAAGATTTTAGCGTGCGATGAGCCTGTTTTATGATGCCTTGTTCTTGAGGATTGTATGGAAGGCCCGTCAGGTGGGTCACCTCCATTTGGCAACAAAACTGTTCATACACCAGTTGTTTTATCAGTGGTTTAACTCACTCTGGGTCTCTAAAAATTTTGTCTGTTGCTTCTGTCATTCTAGCCACAAAGTCTGAGAATGGCTCTTGGGGGCCTTGTAATATTTTTGTTAAATTTTTCTCAGCCTCCCCCTTCTTTGAGAGGGCTTTTCATGTTTTAATAGCAGCAGTGGAGATCTGGCCATATGCTCCCCAATCATAGTTTGTCTGATTGTTAACAAACTGTCTTTGCCCTGTTAACAATTTAAATGTCCACTGTCTTTGATTGCCTTCCGCATTGGCATTTGCTTTTGCCTGTGTCTGAGAAGCATCATGCCACAAGGCTTTCTACTCCATATATTGTCCCATGTTAGGGAGGGCAGCTTTTACTGTATTTTGCCAATCATTTGGAGTCATTGCCATAGTGGCAAGTCTCTCGAGCTGCATGACTGTGAAATTGGCATCAAACCGATACTTCTGAACTGATTTAGCAAGTTCTTTAATAGGGGTATATTTTACTGGTGCGTGGACGCGACCTCCCTCTGCAGCCTCAAACACAGGAAAGGCTTGTAACATCTTTCTTTTATCTTCCTTTGAAAGGAAGGAGTCTGAACAGCACCCGTCCGAGTAGGGCGGAGGAGCACTGGGGACTACTGCCGGAACTGCTGCCTGGGAGTTCGCCACGGGCCAGGGAGCCGCGCAGTTCCTATTTCTCGCCTTCTTTTGCTTTGGATTTTGCAGCGGCGGCCGCCCATCTGGATGGTACCTTTCCTCCTCATAGCGGGCTGCTTCTTCATCTAGGTCCTCTTTTTCGGAGGGACTTAGTTCCTCTGACTCAGAGCTATCAAGCCCCAAGACCTCCAGTTCCTTTACCAGATAAAGAGATCTCTTTTCTGAGGCCTTTTCCTTCGTACGCTTCTCTCCCAGGGCGTCCTTTCCCTTATCTTTCGCTTCTTCGGACTGAGCATCTTTGGAAGGGTCTTTTTTTCTTAGGCATGCCTTTCCTTTTTTGAGCTCCTAGTCTCCTATCCCGCTCTGTTTCTGACATGTTGTCTTGTAAGCAAAACGAAACCAAAAGAAAAAGAGAGAGCGCTAACAAAACAATAATGGAAGCTCCTAATGCACCTGCTAAACAAGGAGAAAGATAAAAGAGATCAAGACCAAACATACCTCTCAGAGCTTACCTTCGTCCTGCAGTTCTGAATCCTCCCCGTGAACGGAGGTCTCCTCAGCGCTGGCGATGGTGGGTTCCCGGGTTTCGGCACCAACTGTGATCTGCGCAATCATCTTGCCAGCAAGAACGCACGCGGACACCAGGATTCTTCTGTAGCAAGTGTTTATTGCGATGTGAAGAGGAAGACCCCAAGCCCCGAAAAGGCACTGCTTATATACACCCTGGAGCAACGTGTTTATTTTTGATTGGCTGTTTGTTCATTATCTCATGTGACGCCCCGGGATGGGCTGTGACTTGGCGTGCTCTGGCCCTTAGCACATGTGCAAACTACTTGTTTACAGGGAGAGGACACCGGATGCCGGTGCCATGTTGTAATGGTGATTGAGCCAACTTGGGCGTGGCTCTCTACACCTCCTAAGTGATATAACTAGATTTGCATGTGCTGGTACAAATGACCTGGGTATAGCCCTCATAACAATACTGGCTCAGGCACCCATACCAATAATTTAATTAAATAGACAGTGATTAATGAAATGAAGGAAGGTTTTAATCAGGATGCATTGGGGAGAGGAAAAGATAAGTGTAAGGATTAAACACAAGAATTAGGGTAAGAGTTATGTATAGTTAGGATTCCAAGCTAAGGTGTGTTTCTACTTATTTACATTCATGTGTATGTGTGTGGACATGTGTATGCATGCATATACATATGTGTATGCATGTATGTTTGCAGGCTGATACATGTCTGCGTGCATATACACATACACACATAGATCAATGAAAATAATAATCACTAAAAAATAAAATTATGCCTATGGAGATTTTCGGTCATACAAATCAAAGGGACCTGAGGCTGGAAAAATGGTTTAGCAGGTAAGAACACTAGTTGTTTTCCAGAGGACACCAGTAGAATTTCCAGAACCAACCACCTATAACTCTAGTTTCAGGTGATCCAATGAACGCTCTCTTTTGGCCTTTGCAGGTACCAGATATAGGTAGGTATACATCAAGGCAGAAAACACATACAGATAAGATAAAATAATTTAAATTTAAAAATATAACATAAGGATTTGAGTTTGACTCCCCAGTACTAACATAAAACCACATGGTGGAGTACACATGAAATCTCAGCATTAGGGAAGCAGAAACTGGTGGATCTGTTGAGATTGTATGGTCAGATAGCTTGGCTTAGAGATCTCCAGGCTAATGAGAAATTATGTGAAGGAAAAAGGTGGATGGATAACTTTAGGGGAATGACACCTGAAGTTGACTTCTGGCCACCATGCAGGTGTATACATACACATGTGTACCCAAAACACACTCATACACAGAAAAATAAAATTAAGAAAGCAACTATATTCACACAATGAATCTAAAAGAATAAAAGAACAAGATTCTTAGGAGAAAAAATAAATTTCAGAGTTTATACTCTGATAACATCTAAAAATTATGAAAGTCAAGTACATGTAAATGTGATAGAATCCTGTGGAAGAGGAGGCTGAAAACATGTAAGAGCCAGAGGGGATGGAGAGCACAAAAAGAACAGGATCCTCTAAATCATCAGGATCAATGTACATAGGAACTGACAGAAACAGACACCATGAACAGGGACAGCATGGATATGCACAAGATGGGGTCATAGAGCCAAAAGATGTGGACATGTACCCCATCCCTAACAGAGAAGCTGTCTTCAGTGGATAACCACTTGTAGAAAAAAAAACTTAGTTTTCTCTAAGGGAGTCTCACAAAGGAAACAAACTACTCTTAAGGGCATTCCCAGTAATAGATGGCCAACAGAAAATGAATTCAAGAGCATCTTTGGAGGTTCCATATCTCATTATGTCATATCAAGTCCTCGCTTTCTTTTTTAAAATATTATCTTTTTAAAATTTTATTTTGTTTATATATTTCTCTCTCTTTTTTTTTACCCTGTAGGTCTTTTGTGTATATATGATGGCTTCCAGATTAGTTTTTTTATGGGTGGGGTTCCTGTGTATGTGTGTGTATATTCTTGAGTATGCAAATGAGATCTCTGTTCCTTTCCTTGTGCTCTTCCTCTTCAATTTGTTTGTTTTGTCCTATTAATATGTTTGGTTTTATTTTATCTTGATATACTATATTTTATTTTTATTCTTTGGAGGCCTGTTTGTTTTCTAAGGAGAGGTAAAGTGGGTGGATCTGGATGGGAGGGAAAATGGGGAAGAACTGTAAGGATAAAGAGAGGATATATATTATAGTCCTTTAAAGTAAAAACTTACTTTAGTCCTGAGAAGGCTTGATGCCCCAGTATAGGGGAATGCCAGAACAGGGAAGCAGGAAGGGGTGAGTTGGTGAGCATGGGGAGGGGGGATGGGATAGGGAGTTTTCAGAGGGGAAACGAGAAAAAGGGATAACATTTGAAATGTAAATAAAGAAAATATCTAATAAAAAAGGGGAAAACATTCCAAATATGTAGAAAGAACTCTCTTTGAAGCAGCCTAAGTATTTAAACAAACAATTAATATGAAGATATACAAATGACAGTAAGTCATAAAATGATATTAAAAATAAATAGTTATTAGTAGAACAAATAGAAAACAAAACCACACTGAACTGCCACTAAATTTATCTTTGGGTAGCTAAACAAAAATGTCAGGTAGTAATATGACTGTTGAGGATACAGAAAAATCTAAATTCTTATGTAATTAGAAATCCAAAGTTAGCTCTCAAGTTTGGAAAACAGTCCTGTATGTCCTCAAATAATTTAACAGAGTTGATACTTGGCCCACTAACTACATTGCTAAGTCCAGACTGAAAAAAAAAAAAAAACATATGTACCCAGAAAGTTTCACATGATTGCTCATAGCAACATGTTTCATCGAATCAAAGTGACAAACAATTGCAGATGTCTGTTTATCCATTAAAGAATAAACAAAAAGGAAGATGCTATAGTTTTACTCCAGCATAGTCTATATAGCAAGTCCCAGGTCAGCTAGGACTAAATAGTGAAGTCTTTATCCTTCTAAAATAATGTACTATAGCAATACAATAGATTATTATTTAAGACATAAAAGGAGCAAGGCACTACAATATGGATGGAAATCAGTGCCAATGCCACACAAAATGCAATTTCACTCATATCAAAGCCCAGAACAGGAAAGTCTAGACATAGTAAGGAGAGAAGTATTTATGTAGTTAAACCTGGGTCATGGTAGTAGGGAATGGCTTGGTAATAACTAAGGCTATGAGACTTCTCTTACAGTTTTTTTTTTTTACTGTATGAAAGAATGCACAGAGTGTGTACCATGATATGCATATGAGGTTACAGGACAAGAATAATTTGCAGGAGTTCTCTCCTTCTGTCCACAATGTAGGTGCCAGGGATCAAACTCAGATCATCAGTCTTGGAAGCAAGCAACTTTACTCACTAAGTCATCTCAGCATCCCATAATATAGCAGAGCTCGGGGAATCCTGTGGGAGAGGAGGAAAGGATTGTAGGAACCAGAAGGATCAAGGACACTACAAGAAAACCCACAGAAACTACTAACCTGGGCCTATAGGGGTTCACAAAGACTGAAGCAACAAGTAGTGTGCCTGCATGGGTCTGACCTATGTCTGCTGGATATTTGTTCTAGTTTGTGTAGCTTGGTTTTCCTTGTGGGATGCCTAACAATGGGAGCAGGGGCTGTCTCTGACTCTTTTGCCTGCTTTTGGAACCCTTTTCTTCCTACTGGGCTGCCTTGTCTAGCCTTAATAGAAGAGGATCCCACCTCTTCTATTACCTCATCTTACTGCAGCTTGATATGCAGGGTTTATTGATATCCTAGGAAGGCCTAACCTTTTCTGGAAGAGAAAAAGAGGAGGAATGGATAGGGGGAGATTGAGGAGAAACTGAGAGGAGAAGAGGAGGGAAGAGAAACTGTGGTCTGGATATAGCAAATATGTATGTATGTATATATTATAAATATTTATATATTATATACATGTATATATGTATATATGTATATATTATTATAAAAGATTTCCTTTTAAGGTGACCGTGTCTTAAATTTAATTGTACTTTCTATTATAAGTATCTCTGAGGATCATCAGAAAGCCCACTTAATGTTAAACTGTCCAGTTTAAAACTATGAATTCTATCATATGTAGATATCATTTTAAAGATGTATATTTCAATCACTTGATAACTATTCAAAAATAAAAGAAGTAGATTATAGCAGGGAGCATAACGTGGAAAAGCAACGATCACAGGCATCTGCTTTTCTACTTTCACTTCTCATTGATTTTTTTTAATACTGGATCACAATTGTGGAGTGATATATAGGAGGTTATAAAGTATCCACCTCTGCCCTGAAGCAATAAAACAGATAGAGAAGCTATTGCAAATAGGTAGTTGTTGAAGCCACATGGACATCAGAAAAGGAATGTATTCTTCAATTTGGAATGTGAACCATGACATCTTAGACTCACCTCTCATGGACTCATGGGAAAGATAAATCTAAATGAATATGTCATTGTTTTAAGTAACTGAAATGAGATTTGAACCACATGTAATATAAGATAGGGCAGAATTTTTGGTCTGAACCTACTATATCCAAATGCCTAACATTCTTCAAGGAATTATTAAAAATGGAGATTCTTACAATATACCATCCATTCAGGATATAATCCAGAGCTTGGCATTAAGCTCACTGTTAGAGTGCTTGACTAGTATGTGAAAGACCTACATTTGATCCCAAGTAATACTGGAAAAGAAGGCACAGTACAATCTAAAATTGCTATCATGAAGAAGCAAGAAAATGTGATTCATTATTATGAGGGGAATGAAAATTAACATGGCATCACCTTGAGATGATCCAGAAAATGAAATAGTAGAAAAATAATTTAAAAAGCTATTATAGTGGCCAGTGAGATGGCTCAGTATGTAAAAGTGCTTGCCACCAGCCTGACAACTTAGTCTAGATTGCCAAAACCAACACAATGGAAGGTGAAAATCAACTCCTACAAGTTGTCTACTGACCACCACACACCTATTCTGCCACACATACACATATCCAAAATAAATAAACGTAATTTAATGTTTAATATTATTTGTCTTAGTCACTGGTTCCATTGCTGTGAAAAGATACCATGACCAATGCAACTCTAATGAAAGACAGCATTTAATTGGGGACTTGCTTACAGTTTCAGAGGTTTAGTTCATTATCATCATGGCCAGGAGTATGGCAGTATACAGGCAGGTACTGGAGCAGTAGCTGAGAGCTACATCCTGATCCTCAAACAGAGGGGGAGAACTGGGCTTGGTATGGGCTATAGAAACCTTAAAACCCACCCCTAGTGACACCCTTCCTCCAAAAAGTCTACACTTCTTAATCCTTTCAATTAACATAACTCCTGGTTACTAAGCATTCAAATACATGACACTATGGTGGCCATTATTATTTAATCTTCTATATGTTCCTTTCCCTGGCCCCCATAGGCTTGTAGCCAGATCATAACACAAGATATATTTAGTTTCACTTCAAAAGTCCCCATAATCTATCACAGTCTCAGCACTGTTTAAAAATCCAAAATTCAAAGTCTCTTCTGAGACTCATGCAATCTCTAACTGTAACCTCCTGTAAAATCAAAATCAAAAAGAATATCAAATACTTTCAACATACAATAGCACAGGGTAGGGTTCACATTACTTTTCAAAAATAGGGCATAATGAGGAAATATTGGACCTAAGCAAGTTCAAAAACTAGCAGGGAAAACTACAAATTCTGCATCTTCATGTCAGATCTAAAAGTGCTCTTCAGACTGTGGTGGCTAAAGAAAACTCAATTTTGTGCTAGGCAACCCTTCTAAGTACATAAAAGATAAACTCCTAGCAATTCGGACTATTTGCCCCCTATTCCCAGAATTGTAAAACTGTTGTGAGATGATTAACGACTTGGACTAATTTCTGTGAATTCCACTATTTGCTATGGTTAGGGTGAGTGAGGCAGTTGCTCATATAGCTATGAGTAAGGTGGTTCCTTGTTCTTTGTGGTTCCTTACATAGCTGTAAATTCCACAGGAATGAAATAATTGTAACTTGCCCATAAAAGCCCCTACACATATACACTTTAAGCTGGGCCACAGTCCAAAATCCTACCAGGGACACTGTGGTCAGCTGCAGCTTAAATAAAAATTTGGCAAATTATAATTTAAATCAGGTTTTTTGTCTTTCTAAGTGGATTCAAACTCCATAACACGATCTCCACCTCCTTTCAGCTTTGTTGATTGCAACACACTTCTTTCTCTTGGTCTGATTTTACTCCTAGTCTGCAGTTCTCCTTGGCAGATATCCCACAGCCTGGCACCTCCAATATCTGGGGGTCTCCAAGGCAATCCAGGCTTCATCTTCACAGCTTCATGCAATGACCTCTCTGGTTCTCCATTTAGGGAGACCCTTGACACATGCCTGGCCTCAATGTGTTTCCTTAGCCCTCAAGGGGCTCTAAAGCCAGAATCATGTGGCTGAAACTGCCAAATTCTGCTAGAACTTGGCCTCCTTGTTTGATTACATTTGCATCAGTTTTCTATTTTTGATGGTTTCCTTCATTGCTCCATCTTTTCCTTAATTCCTTTACACAAGTTGGAAGGTTAGCTGAGTGGGATCTTGTGCCTTTATTCCATTTAGCTTCAGGCTTTTCTTTAAACTTTTTAATCTCCTTGAGCACTAAGCTCCATTAAAATTCCTGGTACTCCTTTTCTTCACAAACTGTACATTTTGAATCTTTTCTAACTCAGCTTGCCTCTTTTTATTATAGATCTGCGTAAGAGTGATCATTAGTAACCACAAGACATAGTTAATCCTAGGCTGTTTTGAAATCTCTACCAACACCATTAATCCTTAACATGTCAATTTAGCCTCAGGCAGATTCTAAGGACAATGGCAAAGTCAGTCACATTCTTGGCAAAATATACTAATACTCTTACCTTATGAAACTTCTTGAGCCAGGCTGTCATAATTTTCATTACTCTTAGCCCCACTGTCTTCCTTGCTTCTGTTAGTATGGCCCATTAAGCCTCATAATTTTTAATTTGTAAAGAAAATTTATCTCTGTGAAAGGAATCCTAAAGTTTTCCAGGGAAAATATTCTTTAAAACTTAATAAGTATTGTAACATAAACCTAAAGATTATAGTGGTCCCTTGTGTACATACTACAGGATGTAAAGACAAAGAGAAAGTTTTCAGGCTTAAAGAAAAGGAGAGGATGAAACAAAAATTGAATCCACAGAAAGATATGAACAAAAAGGTACAAATACACAGAAACTAAATAGTATGTGATTCAACACAAAGAAATTAAAACTGGATTAAAATTAAATCTAAATGAAAGAAACAAGAACATTTACTACAGTTGTGGGATGTAACAAAAGTAATACTATGAGTACATATTGCTCTTTCAGAAGATGGAAGTTCAATTCCTAGCACTTTTAATTCCAGCTTCAGGAGATTTGATGCTTCTGGTCTGTAGGCATCTACACTCATGTGTACATAGCTACATACAGATTCATCCATATACATAATTAATAACAAAATGCACCTTTAAAACAAGGAGAGTTATAATGATTGAGCTGGGCATGGTTATGCATGCTTGTAAATCTAGCAACAGGAAGGGGATGCAGGAGGATCAGGACTTCAATGTTATTCTTAACTCCATAGTACATTTAAAGCCAGCCTGGGTTCCTGCATGCCTTGTCTCAAAATACAAAAAGAAAAATAAACTAAAGATATACTGATAAATGGTAATTATAATTTCAAAAATTAAAAGAAATAATTAAAAGAAAAAATATCACAAGGACAGAACTTTGTACCTCACAGAACTAGGGTACAAAGGAGCAAAGTAAATACAGAATTAGAAGAAATAAGGATCAAAGCAAAAATAAATGAAGGACAAATCTTAGATTAATGACAAAGAAAAAGAGAGGAAAAAGAGAGAATTACAATAAAAGCAGAAAGAAAAGAAAACTATAAGGGATCACTATGAACAATTGTATATCCAGGAATTGAATAAACTGGAAGAAAATAAAAACCTAGACTCTTCACATTGAAAATCATGTTAAACCTACTAAATAAAATCACCAAAACAAAATGATATAAAGCAACATATAAAAATCAGTTGTATGTTTTACAGAAATAAATACATGCCTATCTGGAAAAGAACTCAAAGAAACAATCATACTTATTAAAAGTAAATAAAATGCCCAGGAATCAAAATACTGAAATATCTGTACACTGAAAACTATAGAGCATGATGTAAGAAATTGGAGACAAAACAGAAAGCTATCCTTTGCTCATATATTGGCAAAACTAATATTGTTAAAACCTCCAACCTACTCAAAGCAATATATGAATTCAATACAATCTCTAGCACAATTTTAATGACACTTATCACAGAAATAGAAATCATTCTAATGTTTATATGAAAATCAGTAAAGACCCCAAATAGCACAGGAAAAGATCCTGCTAAGCAAGTTGGCAATATGTATCATTTCAAACTACATTGCAAAATTCTAGCAATCAAAACAGTGTGGTATTGGCACTTCCATAAGTACATATAAAGCAATCAAATCATACTCACTCCATCTATTGCTATTTAGTACTCCAATTTCTCTCTCCCCTTTTAAACCTTAGATCCCTTTAACTTTCATGCCCCCTTTCCCCAAAGATCCCCTAAATAAATTATGTAATATTTAGTGTTATGAAATTAGCTTGTTCAGAAATATAATGTTGTCACCTAGCTCCTTCCACTTTCTGCAAAGCTTGCATCATAAGAGGCACCACTTCCCAGGCTAAATGTTGACCTGAGTGGTTGGGGGACAAAGAAAACATGTAGCAATCTTTTCTATAGCTTCCCTTGATGCTGCTACTCCCTCTGCCCTGTCTACCTTCTCTGCTGGACCTTTTAATGAGGTAAAACTGGCTGCAGCCTCTTTAAGCCAGCTGATGAGTCTCCTCCATTAACACCCCCCTTCTGCCTCTTGCAAGCCAGGTCTAATGCTGCTCTGGGCCATGTGATACTGTGTGTATCTGTGTGCAGGGTGATATGGGTGCACAGTCAGTACTTAGGGGGAAGCAAGTCCTAGAGAAGATCCAAATCCTGGTTTTATCCTTGACTTCTCATTCTCTCATGCCTATTTTTTCTGTCTTTCTGGCAAATATTGCAATTCCAGCCTAGAAAATATTATTCAGAGTACCTTTACTGCTCACAGTACCTGCTGTAACTGAAAAGATTTACCAGCATCTCTCACACAGAGTACTGAATTGGCTATTTGCTACTTCCATCTTACTTGAGCCCCACAATCAGTCCTCAAGGTAGCAAACAAACTGATCCATTAATAGAAATTAATCCTGTAGATACTTTGTTAAAAATCAAAGTTCTGAGAGTGGCACTTGTTCTTTTAACTAACTCTATTTAAGCCATGGGGGGCCTTTGCTGATTTTTCAAGACAGGGTTTCTCTGTGTGTCCCTGGCTGTCCTGGAACTCACTCTGTAGACCAGGCTGGTCTCGAACTCAGAAATCTGCCTGCCTCTGCCTCCCAAGTGCTGGGATTAAAGGCGTGTGCCACCACTGCCTGGCAGTGCAATCCCTTTGCTGATTCTTAAACACAGCTAAGTGAATACTGTCTCGGTACTGTTACATAGCTTACTCTCCCTGCACAAACTGCAAGTTTTGTTGGATATCTACATGAAAATGGACTTTACCACCTCCTTGAGGTCCTAGTTAAAAAGCACTCCCTGAGGCCTTCTTCAATAATCATATTTATCCAGTGGATAATCCATTGCTGAGGAGACACCCTGACTTAATGAGTATTTATTACCTTTAGCTAAAAACTACAAGAAATTAAAATTGTAAATTATTTTTTTTCTATATTGCATAGAGATCCCAGGACTGGTGATTTGGATAGCAAGCCCAAACTCAGTAATTACTACAAACTCAAACAAAACAAGACGTCATTTAATGATACACGCATCTACTACACTTTTGAGTACTATAAAGGCTGCATATTAGCAAGACTGCTCTCTGGGCAGCTGGATTATCAGACAGAATAACAGAGTAGAGTGCAGGACAGCAAAGACACAGGATGGTGAGAGGTCGTTCTATACTGTCCCCCTAGCACTAGCTCTGGGAAGCTAAGCTCTCCCTGCTGGAATGTGCACTGGTCTATGTAGGATCCAGCAGTGGGGTTCTATGGTGGATTGAGTCTTGTGCTCATGCTGGTTGGTAGTTTTCATTTTCTGTATCATTTTTGGTTGAGGGTCATTAATTCCTTAAGGCAGTTCCTTAAGGAATTTAATTGGGAAGGCCATAAGTTCTGCTACTGGTATCATTTATACTTATAAGGGTACAGATTTCAGTGAAAGGTATAACCCCCCTCATCCACTGCATTCATCTTTATTACATCCCAACCAGAGTTCCCACTCTGTCCTCATCCACTGGATAGAAATTTTTTAAATCATATTTGAAAGAACACACATTTAGCTAAACAAGGCTTTTCTTCTTTTACTGATCTGTTACACAGCACCTGTTACCCACTAGATTATTCACTTATCTATTTCTTGCTTCTTTCTCCAATGTATAAGTGTCCCAATGATGGAGACTCTTGCCTGGTTTTCCAGGACCTGAGAAAGTACCTGTTATGTTGTGGGTGCTCAGTAAATATTTTTTTGCCTTGACAAAGTGTCTTAAAGGTTTGCCTGTCGTGTTATAAAATGATCAAGTAACATATTGTAAAACTGTGAACACCAAAAGTAAAACACTCTCTTGATGCTCAGATTATGATTTCATTATCTGGCCAATATACAAGGGACACAGACAAATTGATCTAATCACAGAATGATGAAAGAGTAATGAACAATGGGGTCCTAACTACATGCAAGAAGAAAACAGTGAAGCACAGTTTAAATGAAATCAGGCTGCATCACAGGTTTGCTTCATCTATTCCTGGAACACTATCATTTAGAAAATACCCTTTAGAGGAAAAAAATAGTAAGGTGGGTCAAGGGAAGACATAGGGAAGCCGGAGCTGGAGCTTCTATGGAGCATTTGACTTCCTTTGACTGTGGGTCTTTTACTTTCCAGAGACAGTTAACTATTTATTTGTGAAAAAGAATCATATGAACATTTCCTCTTTTACCTTGAAGGCAAAATTGTCCTTACTTAGAATTCAGCTGAGAGTAATTGAAAATCCTAGCTACCTCTGATCAAATAGCTTTTGTACCCAAACACAATGATCTGAAACATAATTAATGGTGAGGACTGTGCTTTCCAAGGGGAAGGCTTTCATCTAGGTCAGATCAACAATGTAGTGATTTTCATTGCATTTCATAGACCCAGCAGCTCAAGTTGCTGGGTATAGAAAAGAACACTAAAACAACTTTTCATGTAGCTCATTAGGCTGGCCTCAAAAATCACTATGTACTGAAGCATGGCCTTGAACTTTTGGTCCTCCTGCCTCACCCTACTGAGTGCTGGGCTTATAGGCATGTGCCATCATACCAGACTGAGACTTCACTGGGGCTTGAATCCATGGCCAAATGTACATTAGATAAACACTCTACTAACTAAGCTATATTTCTAGCCCTATAGGTCTGGTCTTAATGGAAAAAGATGTTAGATTACATTTGTACAGTTGTGTAGAGTTATCCCTCAGTCTCTTTAAAGGAGCAATTCCAGGATCCAGGTTGGACAATTAAATATGCAAAAGTTTAAGTCTTTTATATAAAGTGGTTTAACATTTGCATATAAGCCAACACATACTCCAGGTTACTGGGAAATGGCTCCATGATGCTTGTTTCATGCTAAAATAAAGAAGTTAATCTCAATGGAGGAAAGTGTGGAACGTAGCTCTGGAGATGACGGATGGAATCTGGGATGGGATAGCACACTGCAAATGCATACATTTACATTACTGGTGTTATCTATCTATCTATCTATCTATCTATCTATCTATCTATCTATCTATCTAGTTAGTTAGTGTATGTTTGTAGGGCACACACATCCCACAGCACATGTGCAGAGGTAAGAGGACAGCTTGAGGAAATTGATTCTTTCCTTCCACTTTGTGTCTCCCAGGGGTCAAACTCATGTGTCAGGTTTGGCAGCAAGCACCTTTAGGCATTGAACCACGTTGCCAGCCCACTGACTTACTGCTTTTATTTATTTATCAATTTATTCATTCATGATTTTTTAAAAATCTATTCTAAAACATGAGAGTTAGCCTGCTAGCCTAGACTCATTCTTGGTGAGTCACTATTAAACCACTTCTCCCTGCAAAAATCTCTTGCATGCCCTAGGCATCCTACATATTTGGAGCAGATGCGCAGCTTGGCCTTCATGTGGGTCCCCTAACACTTTGAGTGGGGGCTATCTCTGACTCAGTTACCTGCAATTGGATACCTTTCCCCTAATTGGACTTCCTGGTTGGGCCTCAGTGGGAGAAGATATGTTTAGTCCTTCTGGGACTGGATGTCCAGGGTGAGCAGGGTGGCACCCAAGAGGAATGTGCCCTTTTCTGAGAAGCAAAGGGAGTAGAGTGATGGGTAGAGGGATTTGTAAGGGTGGGACTGGGAGTAGATATGATCAGGATATAAAGTGAATTAATAAATTAATGAAAGACAAAAGATCTCTTACACGAAACTTGGTCAGCTCTACCCTCCAAGGATGGGTCTTATATCCCCATCTTTATTTTCTTCACATTGTATGTGGCATTTCTATTCTGGTATCATCAGCTTTTAGCTGAGCATGCTTTCTCTTCGAATGCCTAATACTCTTTCTAAAATGGTATTTTATCAGGTTGTATGAAAACTATTCAGGAGCTTCATCAACTAATATAAAATCAAAAATCTCTTAGCATACCATAAAAAGTATATAATGAACTCTCCCTGCCATCTGAAAGAATCTCATTGCTTGTCATTCTCCCATTCTATCCTATACTGGAGGCACACAAAACTATGCATGTGTGTTGCACACAATTGCTTTGTGCCACATGCTCCAGTAAGTCCCAGAGTTATGATAGTTGACAGTTGATAGGAAAATGAGCCTGTATCCTCACGGAACTTAGAGTCACCATGTAGGTGCTTAAAATAATTTTAAATTTCAAAATTAGTCAAGAATCTTCAGAAATATCCTGACAAATGACTACAAGCAGCAGTGGTGGCACCCCCAAATTTCCACATTTTTCTGTGCTAAGCAAAAAAGTCATATTCCCAGCAAGGTACATCTTTCACTAAGGCTTGCTCTTGGCTACCCTATTATAGTACAGTTCTGATTCATCAATGCACTGTGTGAGTTTAAAAACATTAAGTATGTAGCTATTGCCCTATTAGCTGTGTGGAATGCTATTACTCCATGAAATAACTATATGAGTGCATTACCAAGGAAAGGAAGGAACTCTCAACTAAAAAAGACTGTGAGGCTTTGCTGTTGTTGTTGTTGTTATTTGTTTGTCTGGCATTGTTTTCTTGGATGAATTCAAACTAATATAACTACAAATAGACTTCCTGAAACAGGAAAAAATAGATGCCTTTACATTTGAAGTACAAGTACAATATTTTATTTATTCGCCTGTGCATGAGACTATGTATAGGAATGTGCACATGAGTAAAAGTTCCCATGAAAGTCAGAAGAGGTTGCCAGACCCAACCCTTGGGGGCTAGAGTTATGTGTATTTGTGAGCTTACTGACATGAATGCTTGAAACTAACCTCAGAACCTCTGGAAGAGCAATATGTGCTTTTAACTGCTGATCCATCTCTCCAGCCTGTAGACAGAAGTTTTTAAAAATGATTTTTGTCCTGTGGTTAGTTGCTGAAATCACAGATTCAGAACCATGGATATGAATGAGAGCCAACTTCTGCTGAATACAGTGCTACCACTGCCGGAGGCTTCCCTCATAATAATCAAGAAAGAAACACTCACTATTACTATAGTATATTTTTGAGCCTTCACACCAAATAGGCCCTTGATCTATCATGGAGAAGATCTTTGACACTGGAAGACAATGGCTGGCACCAGTTACAAGCAATGGCTTTTGGGTGGATAAATAGAGAGTTTACAATACACACACCATTTATGTTAGGGTTCTTATATGTATGTTTCTTTGGTAGATCTCACATTTTTACTAATATCTGAAACAGAATAGGCAATAACATTTTGCTGCAAAGGTAAGGAAAATCAGTGACACAAGCTAAAATTACAACACAAAACCAAAAGCACACATTCTTTCAGCAATTCTCAGTCTCTCTGAAAGTCATCAAGAAACCCCCCCCCTCTACCAGCACCAAGTTTTTTGCTTGTTTGTTTTTAATGGTTAGCAATTCACATGAGCCATTATTAAAACAAAATAGCAGAAAGGTCAGTTCTACAAACATGAGTGAATCTTTATGCTACTATTACTGGAATAGCATCCATACTGAAGAGCATTTCCTCTCAAATATATTAGAAAGTAAACATGATGTTCTTCATCTTCCTGCTTTTGTTTTGTTTCATTTTGTTTTTAATAGTCAATCTAGCTGATACTGACTACCTTTCAATTGCCAGTTTATCATTCGTATTTCTTTTGAGAAGTGTCTATTTGGATGATTTATTTAGTTTCATTGGATTAGTGTTTCTTGATGTTATATTTTAGGAGTCATCTATATCTTCATGATGGAAAACGGATGGAACACGGATGGAACTGGAGGACATTATGCTAAGTAAAATAAGACAGGCATGAACAGACAAGGTCTTTGGGTTCTCTGTTATATGTGGAAATTAGAGAAAGGAAAACAGTGGCCTGAAGGTACAATAGTGTTTCAAACAAACACTAGTCTACAAACTGAGAATGGGGATAAGGTTACATTAGGGCAAGCTGGATTCAATCAGTGTATCCTGTGCACATGGCTTTCAGGATCACACTGTCCTCTGTTAATATGAATTGTTGATACATATTCATCAAAAATAAAATAAAGTGCATTAAGGTATCTTAAAATATTTATTAAATGTTTCTGTGCCAATTTTATATTTCTGTGTAAAAAAACAACACTAAAACCAATGCCTTAATACATCAACTTTATAATAACTTATTGTGTGGATTACTTTCAGATTTTTCAACTTCATTTTGTTTTGGCCAGGTCAATGAAATGCCCTCACTTCCAGAAGTAGTGATGGTCTTGTTCCTGTTGGAGAGCTCAGGCAAAGCTTATGGCTTAAGTGTCTCAGCTTTCCTGCATGTAGTCCTCTGCAAGGTTCTTTTCTAGCTTTCCCATAATGTAATGGAGTAATGGATTGAGAGAATGCCCCAATAGGCTCCTACATATGAATGCTTAGTCCTTAGCTGAGAAGGGTTAGAAGGCATGGCCTTGTTGGAAGAAATGTGTCACTGGGGATAGGCTCAGAGGTTTCAAAAGTCCATGCTAGTCACTCTAAAACCTCGTGCTTGTGGATCAGATGTAAGTTCTCAGTTACTGTTCCAGCATGATGCTGCCTGTCTGTTGTAATGTTGCCATGATGGTCATAGACTCACTCCCTAAAACTATAAGTAAGTTCCCAATTAGATATTTCCATTTATAATTTACTTTGGTCACGGTGTCATTCTTCCCAGTAATAGAAAAACAACTAAGACACATTATAGATCCCTCAAGTTCAACTTCAGAAGATAGGTTTTCATTCCTGTTATATTCTATTAGTCAAAATTGAACAAAGCCATACAAATTTAATTCTTAGTAGAAAAGAGTGATCCCACATTCTAAAAGGGTAGGTGAATGGGAAAATACTCTTTCAGCCAGATTTTCCAATATTTCTTATATAGGACAATGCAAGTGAGTTGGAAGAGTACTTGTATAGCATACAAAAGCCCTGGGTTTGACTCCCAGCACCTCATAGAGCTTATGGTGCATTGCATACCAGTAACTCAGCATTTAGGTTCAAGGTCACCTTTAGCTATAATACTGAATGAAAGGCAAGTGTGGACTACATGGGACCCTGTCTCAAACATGTATGCATATATATATGTATATGGAATATATATATATGTATGTATGTATATGTATATGGAATATATATATGTATATGTATATATATGGAAAAGACACTTAGCCATCTTTCCCAGTTTTCATTTGCTGCACTCTTTCTCATTCAGATTTTTCAACTTCATATAGTGGAGGTGTTAGCATCACCCAAAGCCTGTGCCTATGTATGGGCGGGTCCACAGACCTGTTGCCAGGGCAACAGCCACCATATTCCCCAAATCCCTAGGGCTCGCCTCCCACCTTTACCTGGGCCATACGTCACAACCCATATATATACA